>BSYR01000018.1:6662500-6897500 GCA_030270665.1 Hibiscus trionum
TTGTTGAGTACGTTAAGGGTGAAAATCCCAACGGAAGTTATCCGCATATCCGAGTAAACTAATAGTTGTCAATATACTTGTTCATGTGTGGTTGATGTGTAAGATATTTGTTATATCTTGTTTAGCATAACATGGGGTAAGATGCCATGTTTATGCACCTTTGTAATTGTGGCTATGTTGCTATGTTGATGTATATGTATGCCTTATGAATGTTTCATGGATGTCATGCTTGAACCCTGCATTGTCGTTGTTTTGTTTTAGAGCTCCCTCACTAAGCTTCTAGCTTACGCTCTCGTTTTCGACAATGTAGATCACTAGTGTGGAGTTAGCAAGGAGCAAGAAACGGGCATCCAAGCGTGTGGTAGTTGCTCAAGTATGGTTTTATGAGATAATGTAGTAGTTTAGAAATGGGGATGCTACGTGTGTTAGGAGCGTGTGTTAGACTCCTTTATGGTTAATGCTTTTGTGTTGTGGATTTGTAATCCATGTTTTTGAGATGTTTAAGTGGTTGTGTGAAAAAGCATGTAAGCCTTGTTTTATGAATGCATATGTTTTTGCTGAAGGAATGTAAACCTTGATTGTGCTTTGCTTAAGTGAATGTATGTTCCTTTTGGCTAAATGGTTTTGGTTATGCATGCTTTTATGCAAGTTTCCTATCTAGATGCTTATCTTGTTGATTGATGCTTGGTCGAATAGGTAAATAGCTTCGTTTGTTCATCCATGATTGCCTAGTGATGTTTGAGTGTTTATAGGTTGTTCATCGAGTCGTTAAATGCTTTTAGAGTGGAGTCCTTGTGCGTTTTGCAGCTAAAATAAGGTTTGTAGTGCAGGGCGTATCGATACGCCCAAGGGCTGTATCGATACGGTCCTATGCTTTGAACCTCATTTTAAGCCTTGCGTACTGGTACACGGGGGTGTATCGATATGCCAAAAGCTCTCTGGAAATCTGAGAAATTGACAAGATATTGGCGTTTCGGTACGGGTCCTAGGTGTATTGGTACGGTCTTCATAGTTTGACCGTAAGAAGTTGACCATTGAGGGCGTATCTATACGGTATATCAGTGTATCGATACGGTCTCCCTGGGTTGACTTTGGGTTGTTGACCAAGTCCAGGCGTATCGATACGATCTCCTTGCGTATCAATACGGCATGTTGTAAAGGCTAAAATGTGTTGTTTAATTCCTCGTTTTGTATCCGCGTGTCTTTTCCGCTGCGTGTCCTTCACATAGGATATACTAAAGCATCTAGACAAGATAACATTAAAAGAAATTTTCTAGGGTTGCTAATCGAAGTGGAGCCTTTACGAGTTTCGCTTTGGTTTTCCCCGTGTAACCTGTTCGGACCGGTCTGTCGTTTAGACCGAGACGAGGGGGTTACATTTGTTGGTATCAGAGCCTGAGGTTTCTGCGACCTCGAATAGGTAAGTGAGGTAAGTTTGAGGTGTATGTTGTACTGTGGATGTTTTGCTATGTTTGCTTGCTTGCACGGTGTTTGGACACATGTGTTGGTATGATTGTTGTGTTGAGGCGTAGTGTCGAATTCCCATTACTACTATTACTTATTTGAAAAGATTTTGTAAAGGAATATACTTGAGCATGTTGGACCCTTGCCTTTGCTAACTTAATCCTTGTGTGTTTTTTGTTTGTAGTTGTTATCTTGCTAGCTGTGAGATGAGACCTAGAGGCAAGCCTAGGATGGTTCATCCGAAACCACGGGCAGCAGCTCCGGGAGTTGAGCCGGTTGTTGAGGCGCATGCTCTTCCACCTCCTCCTTCTCATCCTCGTCAAGATGGAGGTGAGGCGAGAGCCGAGGGTGTAGGACCCCAAGTTGGCCAAGGACCGACCGATATAGATTTGGCTCCGTTGGTTCAGGTGATAGCTGGAGCTTTTCAAGCAGCTGTGGCTGGGGGACAGGCAGTGGCACAACCTCAGGGTGAGGGCACCGGTTTGCCACTTGAGAGGCTCCGTAGTTTGGGAGGCGAAGAGTTCAGAGGGTTGGCGCCCGAGAGATCCGAGGCTTGGTTTGACAAGACTGTCTGTATTTTGTCTCAGATGGGTTGCACTGGAGCACGCAGACTAGGGTGTGTTGTTTCTCTACTTCAGGGTGATGCCTACACTTGGTGGGTCACCATTACTACGGACATGTCAGATGTCGAGGTTACTTGGGAGTTCTTTGAGTCGACTTTCCGCAAGAAGTATCTGGGTCCCCGTTATCTTGATGAGAAAATAGAGAGTCCATGGCATTGCTTCAGGGGAACATGGAAGTGGCCGACTATAAGATATGGTTTGTCAGATTGAGTCAGTATGCGTCTGAGCTAGTTCCTACTGAGAGGGAACGTTGTGACCATTTCCGTTACGGGTTGAGTGAGGAGATAAAGAGGTACACTTTGGCTACGGATTACACGGACTTTGATGTCTTGGTCGCTAGGGCCAAGGACATAGAGCACTGTTTGGGTTTGACCAAACGTTCTGGTGGTTCTAGTTCCGGGAAGAGGTCTGGCTACTTTGATAGAGGTGATATCAAGAGGCATCGGGACAATAGGCATCATTATGATCATAGACGTAGTGGTGGTAACCACGGTAGAGGCCATCAAGGCCAGAGAGCTGGTGGGCGTTTGCCCGAGTGTGCTCGATGCGGGAGGAATCACACCGGTGAGTGATGGGGAAATTTTCATTCTTGTTGGAACTATGGAGCTAGAGATCACCTTAGGCCTGATTGTCCACATCAGGTTGGGTATGCACCAGTTCAGGTTCAGGCTCCTGCTAGAGCGATTGATTATCCGAGAGGTCGTGGGCGCGGTCGAGGTAACTTCTAGCCGAGAAATGATGGTCAGAGGAACATAGCACATGTGGTTGCGGTACAGCCAGAAAGCGGAGGTCAGGCTAGAGTTTATGCTCAGCGAGAGGGACAGAACGACACAGATGTGATTGCAGGTAATTTCTCGATACATTCTCTGAGTTTGCTTTCCTTGACTGACTCCGGGTCTACGCATTCTTACATTTTGAGTGAGCATGCAAAGATGTTGAATTTACCTTGTGAGGTACTAGAGGTAGGTGTTAGTGTTACTAGTTCCTTCGGGGATACAATAGTGGTTAGGAAGATGTACAGATGGTTTCCGTTAATGGTTCAGGGGCATGTATTTCTAGTGGACATGATGAAGTTACCGTTTTATGGTTTCGATGTGATTTTGGGTATGGACTGGCTTACAGAACATATAGCTAGGATAGATTTCGAAACTAAGAGAGTCTTCTTGAAGCTTGCAGATGACTATGAGATTGTGGTAGTAGGTGAGAATGTGAAATTCTTATCAAATGTTGTTTCAGCCTTAGAGGCTCAGAGGTTAGTTGAGTTGGGTTGTGAGGCGTACGTAGCCTACGTAATGAATCCGAACATGAATGAAGTTAGACCTCAGGATATCAGAACAGTGTGTGATTTTTCGAGTGTGTTTCCGGAAGAATTGTCAGGTTTACCGCCTGATAGAGAGGTAGAGTTTGCTATAGAGACATATTCAGATTCTGCTCCTATTTCGATTGCTCCGTACCGTATGGCTCCGAAAGAACTGAAAAAGTTGAAGACTCAGTTACAAGAGTTGTCAGATAGAGGTTTTATCCGTCTGAGTTCTTCGCCTTGGGGCGCTCCGGTATTGTTTGTGAAGAAGAAAGACGGTAGTATGAGAATGTGCATTGATTATAGACAGTTGAATCAGTTGACAGAAAAGAACAAGTGTCCCTTGCCGCGTATCGATGATTTGTTTGATCAGTTGAGAGGGGCATCAATCTTTTCGAAGATTGACTTGAGATCCGGTTATTACCAGTTGAAGGTAAAAGAGGTTGATGTACCGAAGACAACTTTTAGGACTAGATATGGTCGCTATGAGTTTTTAGTCATGTCGTTTGGGTTGACTAATGCACCGGATGCTTTCATGGACATGATGAACAGAATCTTCCATCAGTACTTAGATCAGTTTGTAGTCGTCTTCATAGATGATTGTTGCGTGTAAAAGAGTCTATCGCAATTGAGTGCAAGTGTACACGTCGCAAGTAATAAAGTGATACGAAGTATCGGATATCGTCTCCACAGGGACTGGGCACGAGATAGTTCAACTATAAACTAGAGAACTCGCTCTTATTTATTTCGTATACTTAACTCTCCCGATGCTGAGTAAATAGATAACCTCACAATGCTCTCCCGATGCTCTTGCAAGATATTAAAACCAAAATAAGAGAACTTGAAGTTTATTTTATTGAACTGAAAATTCCTAAAACAAAAGCAACCCTTGCAACTACTTTACAAATCAACTCGTGGCCCTAGGGGGGTTTTAGAACATGTCGACGGCGGGTAGACGACGGGTAGACGGCGGAGGGTTTTTGGTTGTCGGTTTAAAGGGAAATCGGCTATGGGTTATGGGATGTGGAGGTTGAGATCTGCCCTAGGTTAAAATACATGCCCTTATATAAGCTTTGGGCTCAAGTTATCTAATTTAACAAGGAATACAACTTTAATTAAAAGTATGATTCTAATAAAGAATAAATCTTCAAGGAATCTACTTTCCAGCCGTCCTCCTTGTTTCTTGGGATTTTCTCTCCTTGAACTTTGGGCTTGACATATCTTTTGATCTGGGGCTCGGAAAAATATGAGGTTTTCACACGACAGACGAGCAGAATTTTCTCTATCTATCGAGGTCCACTTTGTTTTTTCTCTCCACAAAACTGCTGTCACCATGCTGTCACGGCGGCACCATGGCAGCATCGTCCTCTTTGTCTGCTTGTCCAGTTCAGCTCTTTTGCTTCTCTGCCCAGCGCCTGCCTTCTCCGTCAGCTATGGCGGCAACCATGGCAGCAATGTCCTCCTTGACTGCTCATTCCAGATTTTCTGCATCGCTGCCCAGCGCCTGCCAGGATTGCTGCCCTGGGTGCTGTCACGACTGCTGCCCTGGATGCTGTCACGACTGCTGCCACGGCAGATACCTGAAAAAGTAACCAAATTTAGCAGTATCTGCGCAGTTTTATCTAAATGTGATGTTTATGCAAAACTTAACCTAAAATGCAGTTAAACATGCTTGAGTGCAGCAAAAATAAGGATAAATGATGGGTAAAATATAGAACATTTATACACTGATCACACCCCCAAACTCAAATCTTTGCTTGTTCTCAAGCAATTCAGACCTAAAAGAAAAATGAAATATTTTTGTTTTGGCTTTCAAACAGTGAACTTTACCTTACCCGTCGTTCGTTCCCTGTGACGGCAGCACCCTGTCGGATAATCTAGGATCTGTCCAGAATCTCTCTATAGTCCTCGTGCAGTGTGTGCATGCTTGTGAACAGTTATATGCCAAGACTCTCTTAGTTTCACTAGAATATTCAACTCTTAACTCGAATTTTTATGCCAAGTTTATCTTTTTTTTAAGGCACTTCTTATGCTCCTTTGATTTTTTTTTGACTTGATTTCTCTATTTTTCAAGCTAAAGTTTCACTAGAGCCGGTTTCAGGCACCTCTAGCTAACTTCCTAGAGCCGGTTTCGGGCACCTCTAGGGCTGTTGAGTCTATTTTGCTAAACTTCTTTCCTAGAGCCAGTGTTAGGCACCTCTAGGGGCTATTCAAGTGCTAAGCTTCCTATTCTAGTTTGGCTAAAAGAAATCTAAGCAGTATAGCAGTCACAATGGTGTTTAAGTTTTCAGAATTATAGAAAGGCTCTAAACTTCTCCTAAAACTATCCTAAAGTTGCTGCCATGACAGAGCTGTCACGACAGGTAAGTTCAGTTCACAGTTTTCAGCCAAAATTTCCAATATTTTCATCTTTTTTTTTTGCTTAAAATAAATGCGACACAATTAAAACTAAATGCAATATTATATTAATAATTAGGAGGACTGCCTACCCCCAAACTCAAGGGTTGCATTGTCCTTAATGCATGACACAAAAGATGAAAAACAGAAGAAAAAAAATGACAGAAAAGTTAAACATCACAAAAAGATAATATATATAGCAGGCGACAGAGAAGAAGAAAAAGAAAACTTAAGTTGTGCGGCTGTCGTCACTGCTGCTGGAGTTTTGGATGAGGAGCTGTCGTCGGGCAGTCTTTTTGGACTTTGTCGGAGGAGCTGTGGGTGCTGCCCTGAGAGTATGAGTGCTGCCGCGACAGGGGTGGAGGCAGCGCTTCCTTGGGTTGCTTGTATCGTCATTGCAAGGGTTTTTCTCTGTTTACCTAATAACAAAAACAAACTAAAAACTAATATCAAATTTCTAATTCCTAAAACAATAAAGATAAAATAAAAATAAAATAAGTTAAATTAGGAGTGCCTTGAGGGGCATCTCTTAAAGTAACTACTCCCTGTTCTATTGATGCTTGAGGGGTCGTTTCCGGTACTTCTTGAAGTCCATTTGTACCCTCCATCTGGTGATTATTCTCATGGTGGCGGCTCCTTTCTTTCTCTTCCCTTTGTAGTCCATGAAGTTCTCCCTTCTTGGTAATGTTTCTGAGGGCATGAATATATGATTAGAAAACATCAAATTGACATTCGGCCACAAACTTACCTTGTTTTCGTTGAATGTTGTTGTGGTTGAATGTAGCCCTTGATGTCGTGTCTGCTGCTGCGGCAGCCAATTATTTTGACAGTCCGTTGTCAGGTTACTTTGCAGGTCAATGGGACATTGGTAAGTGCCGTCACTCTCTATACTAAATTCTGTTGACCACTCGTAGATCTCCATCAGTAGAGACTTTGATGATTCTATGTCCACCGGCTTTGGTTCCTCAAATACCTTTGATGTGGTTGCTGCTTCAGCATCAGTTACTGCCGAGGCGGCAGTTGCTGTCGTGGCGACAGTTACTGTCGTGGCGACAGTTGCTGCCGAGGCGGCAGTTGCTGCCGTGGCGGCAGTTGCTACCGAGGTGGCAGTTTCTGCCGAGGCGGCAGTTTCCGCTTTGACTAGGGTTTCTGCCTCAGAAGTGGTTGCTGCCGTGACATTCTCTTGAATTTCACTCAGCGTTGTCGCGGTGTTGCTCCATTCCGGCTCCTCGATCATTGCCATGGCAAGTTGTTGCTCAGACTCATCATATGTTGGGTATTCCTTCACATGGGCATCCTCGTCATCTTGCCTCAGGATTTCAGGTTCATCTATGGCATGAATGAGGACTGGTCTGCTTAAGAGTGCATCCATCTTGGCGATACTTGCTTCCATAGAAACCGACACTTCTTGAGTGAGTGCCATGAAGGCTTGCAGTGTGTCTTCTAAGGATTTTGACTGCTCTTGAGGATGATGACATTGCCAGGGCAGGTCGGGTTCTACAGCAAAACTGTTATGGTATAAAAAAATTTGTGGGTTTTGATCGTACCATAAAAAATTTTGCTGCTGCGGCATCGACATTTGCTGCCCCTGTTGCTGTCGTGGCAGCATATCTTTACGGTAATTGCAAGAACTTTCCCACATCAACTCTCGAATGGTTTTTCCTGGCATGTTGATGCCCTTGAACCTGTATTTTCACCTGAGTTTTTTTTGTTAAAAATAAAAAATAAAAAATAAAAAATAAAAAATAAATAAAAATAAAAGAAAAGTGCAGAAGCTAGGGTAAGAGTGTGTTGCCAGTCCCCGGCAACGACGCCAAAAACTTGTTGCGTGTAAAAGAGTCTATCGCAATTGAGTGCAAGTGTACACGTCGCAAGTAATAAAGTGATACGAAGTATCGGATATCGTCTCCACAGGGACTGGGCTAACCCTTTCCTTCGCTATCTGCACAAGGGGAAAAGAATAGATTAAAATATTGTCACGAAAATATTGAAGAAAACGTAAATAAAATAATTGAGATATCAAGATAGAGAGAATGCGCTGGTATTGAATTGCTCAGTAGTGCAGGTATTGCAATGCTTAGGAACTCCAGTTCTATCGTTGCGCCTGTCGCTGGCAGCACCTGTCGCGGCAGCAGTCCGTTGATCGTTGCGGCAGCAAACACACCAACTCAGTACTTTCAAGTTTGGCAAGAATCCCAGATCTGCCTTGGCCTATCCCTAGGTCCAAGTCTGTCGATGATCACGTCTTGATGATACCTCCCGGCGTGAATCGAAGGATGAACACCGATGTGTATGAATTCTTCTTTAGCCACTTAACCTCGCCCTATCCCTAGGCACGAGATAGTTCAACTATAAACTAGAGAACTCGCTCTTATTTATTTCGTATACTTAACTCTCCCGATGCTAAGTAAATAGATAACCTCACAATGCTCTCCCGATGCTCTTGCAAGATATTAAAACCAAAATAAGAGAACTTGAAGTTTATTTTATTGAACTGAAAATTCCTAAAACAAAAGCAACCCTTGCAACTACTTTACAAATCAACCCGTGGCCCTAGGGGGTTTTTAGAACATGTCGACGGCGGGTAGACGACGGGTAGACGGCGGAGGGTTTTTGGTTGTCGGTTTAAAGGGAAATCGGCTATGGGTTATGGGATGTGGAGGTTGAGATCTGCCCTAGGTTAAAATACATGCCCTTATATAAGCTTTGGGCTCAAGTTATCTAATTTAACAAGGATTACAACTTTAATTAAAAGTATGATTCTAATAAAGACTAAATCTTCAAGGAATCTACTTTCCAGCCGTCCTCCTTGTTTCTTGGGATTTTCTCTCCTTGAACTTTGGGCTTGACATATCTTTTGATCTGGGGCTCGGAAAAATATGAGGTTTTCACACGACAGACGAGCAGAATTTTCTCTATCTATCGAGGTCCACTTTGTTTTTTCTCTCCACAAAACTACTGTCACCATGCTGTCACGGCGGCACCATGGCAGCATCGTCCTCTTTTTCTGCTTGTCCAGTTCAGCTCTTCTGCTTCTCTGCCCAGCGCCTGCCTTCTCCGTCAGCTATGGTGGCAACCATGGCAGCAACGTCCTCCTTGACTGCTCATTCCAGATTTTCTGCATCGCTGCCCAGCGCCTACCAGGATTGCTGCCCTGGGTGCTGTCACGACTGCTGCCCTGGATGCTGTCACGACTGCTGCCCTGGATGCTGTCACGACTGCTGCCACGGCAGATACCTGAAAAAGTAACCAAATTTAGCAGTATCTGCGCAGTTTTATCTAAATGTGATGTTTATGCAAAACTTAACATAAAATGCAGTTAAACATGCTTGAGTGCAGCAAAAATAAGGATAAATGATGGGTAAAATATAGAACTTTTATACACTGGTCAATGATATTTTGGTGTATTCGCGTACCGAGGAAGACCATGACCGACACTTAAGTTTAGTTTTGCAGACTTTTCTAGACAACCAGTTGTACGTCAAGTTGAGTAAGTGTGAGTTCTGGATCCGAGAAGTAGTCTTCCTAGGACATATAGTGTCAGCCGAGGGGATTAGAGTTGATCCGAAGAAGATAGAAGCTATTGTTGAGTGGAAGCAACCAAAGTCAGTGATCGAGATTCGTAGTTTCCTAAGCTTAGCCGGTTACTATAGGAGGTTTGTGGAAGGATTTCCGAAGATAACCGCTCCTTTGACGAAGTTGCTTCAGAAGAATGTTCAGTTTGAGTGGTCAGAAGCGAGACAGCAAGCCTTTGAGAAATTGAAAGAAGCTTTGACCAATGCACCAATTTTGATTCAGCCAGAGTCAGGGAAAGATTACGTGATCTACAGTGATGCTTCATATGTAGGGTTAGGTTGTGTACTCATGCAAGACAGAAGAGTTGTAGCTTATGCCTTGAGACAGTTGAAGACTCACGAGCGTAACTATCCGACACACGACATAGAGCTAGCCGCAGTTGTGTTTGCCTTGAACATTTGGAGACATTATTTGTATGGTGAGAAATGCACAGTGTATACGGATCACAAGAGTTTGAAGTATATCATAACGCAACGAGAGTTGAACCTTAGACAGCGTAGGTGGCTAGTTGCTCAAAGACTATGATCTCACGATTGAGTACCATTCGGGCAAAGCTAACGTAGTGGCAGATGCTTTGAGTAGGACGGTGGCCGTTGAGTTGAGAGCCATGTTTGCTAGTTTGAGTTTGTCCGATGATGGTGGATTAGTGGCTGAGCTTCAAGTTAGACCTACCTTAGGCTAGTTGATTAGAGAGAAACAGTTGCTAGATAGATCTTTAGCACCTCACGTGCAAGATATAGCCGAGGGTAGATCATCAGACTACAGTTTCAGTGTTAATGGGGTCTTGTGTTTCAAAGATAGAATAGTTGTACCGGATGATAGTGATTTGAGATGTACTATCTTGACCGAAGCACATAGTAGCCTGTTTGCTATGCATCCCGGTAGTACGAAGATGTATCGTGATTTGAAGAATGAATACTATTGGGTTGGTTTAAAGAAAGACGTAGCCGACTTCGTGAGTAAGTGTATGGTACGTCAGAGAGTGAAGGTTGAACATCAGGTTCCTTCAGGTTTGTAGCAACCGTTGAGAATTCCGGAATGGAAGTGGGAAAATATCACCATGGATTTTGTTTTGGGTTTGCCTTTGACTCCTTCGAGAAGAACTCAGTTTGGGTCATAGTTGACCGTTTCACGAAATATACGCTCTTTAGATAGGTTGGCTGATTTGTACATCGGTGAGATTGTGAGACTGCATGGTGTGCCGAAGTCGATTGTATCTGACAGAGATCCGAGATTTACGACCATATTTTGGGAGTGTTTGCATACAGCTTTGGTTACCCGATTGAATTTCAATAGGTCGTATCATCCTCAGTCAGATGGTCAGTCAGAGAGGGTTATACAGATTTTAGAGGACATGTTACGTTGTTGCATTATTGATTTTCAGGGTACTTGGGAGAAACACTTGCCTTTGGTCGAGTTCGCTTACAATAACAGTTTTCATTCGAGCATTCAGATGGCTCCGTATGAGGCTTTGTATGGTAGAAAATGTAGAACTCCGATCTGTTGGGCCGAAACAGGTCAGAAGTTGTTACCGATGCCGAATTTGCTTAAGTGGACTACCGATAAGGTGAAATTGAATTGTGATCTTTTGAAGGCAGCTTCGGATAGGCAGAAGTCCTATGCCAATTTGAAGAGGAAAGAAGATAAGTATTCCGTGGGAGATAGAGTGTTCTTGAAAGTCTCTCCATGGAAGAAGGTTATGAGATTTGGCAAAAAAAGGAAATTGAGTCCGAGGTACATTGGGCCGTATGAGATTGTGAGGCGAGTCGGTCCGGTTGCTTATCAGTTACGTTTGCCATCCGAGTTAGAGAGGATTCACAATATGTTCCATGTTTCGATGCTTCGTAAGTATAAATTAGATCCGTCGCATGTTATGCCCGTGGAAGAGATTGAGTTGAATCCGGATTTGACGTATGATGAGGAACCAGTTGAGATCTTAGCCTCAGACATCAAGGTGTTGCGTGGTAGATCAATTGAGTTGGTCAAATTGAGGTGGCAGCGTCGAGGTGTGGACGAGGCCACTTGGGAGAGAAAGGAGGATATGGAAAGGCAGTTTCCGTATCTCTTTCAGTCAGGTAATTTCGAGGACGAAAATCCTTAAGTGGGGGAGAGTTGTAACACTCAGGTTTAGGGGTCGGGAGTTGAGTGTGAGAATCGGGTTCGAGTCGTGGGCTCGTTTTAAATTAAAAATGAGATTGGTTTTAATTTAAAAAGAGGCTTGAAAATCATTAAGGGAGAAATAGTAATTTTCAAAATAAAGGAAAATGATGGGTAAAAAGGAGACTTTTTGAAGTGTCTTCTTCTTCTTCCCTCTACCCATTTCCACGACAAACCCCCCAAACCCCCTAGTTACTATTCCATCAAATTTCTTCACCATTTCAAGTGCTTTCTTCAAGGTAAGATCGTTTTTGACTTCTCCTCTTTATTCCAAACATTTCCATGGTTTTAGATTTTCAAAAACACCATTTTTATAGTTCTTCAAGTTTTCAAAGTTTGAGAAAAAGGTTGGAGCTTTAATAGGTTTTCATGTAGCTTTTGATTTGCCAATTTTATTTAAGTTTTAATCTTGCCCTTAGATGTATTATATCTCAAAATGGTGTGGTTTTATCAAAAATCCCGAAATGGGTTTTTGTGGGTATTTTAAAAGGGTGAAAATAAGAGTTTTTGAGGTAGTTTGGTGTAGGATAGTATGGCTGATTTTATAGTGATGCTTGAGGGTTGTTTTGAAGGTGTTTAATGTTGTTTTGGGTGTTGGGATTAGTGGTTTTCTTTTGGGTTGTGTGTGAGCTCGAAAATGGGGATTTTTGGTGTTAGCTTTGGCTTGGAATTGTAGAGAATTGGCTTTGTGGTTGTAGTTTGGTTTGTGACAGTGTTTTGTGGATGATTTGGTTGAGTAATGTGTTGTTTTTAATTGATTAGAATCAAGGGAAACTATTGGAGAATCTTCGGGCTCAATTTCGGGAAGTTTGGAGGCTTGATTCGGCTTTCTCGGTTTGCTTAAGGGAGTTCGGTGAGTGGATCATTTAAAATGGTTTTAAATTGGTTCAAGTGTGTGGTTGTGGTGTTGGATTGTGCTTGGTAATCCATTCCAAGGTAGAGATTAAGTTGGTAGCTTAATCTCTTGTGTGCTTTATGAGTTTTGCTTAATGTGCATAACGTGGACTTGTGAAGTATGTTGTTTATGCATGTTGATATACATATTGATGTTGTATAATGATGAGGATATGTTGTGTTGCATGATTTTGTTATCATGGTGTGGCTTGTATAGTATGATTGGCACTAGTTAATTACCAGGTATAAACGATCGATCATTAGGATGAGTGTGCACACGGTTGAGTCAAATTCGCACGTGGCCTTGGTGATGTATAGTCATCAATGAGGAGTACGGTGAGGTAATATTCCACCGGAAATTGTTTAACATGTGATGATGAGTGTAATCCCATCCATGAGTGAAAACGGTGATGAGTGTAATCCCACCAGAAGGTAAATGATGTTGAGTACGTTGAGGGTGAAAATCCCAACAGAAGTTATCCGTATATCCGAGTAAACTAATAGTTGCCAATATACTTGTTCATGTGTGGTTGATGTGTAAGATATTTGTTATATCTTGTTTAGCATAACATGAGGTAAGATGTCATGTTCATGCACTTTTGTAATTGTGGCTATGTTGCTATGTTGGTGTATATGTATGCCTTGTGAATGTTTCATGGATGTCATGCTTGAACACTGCATTATTGTTGTTTTGTTTTAGAGCTCTCTCACTAAGCTTCTAGCTTACGCTCTCATTTTCGAAAATGCAGATCACTAGTGTGGAGTTAGCAAGGAGCAATGAAAGGGCATCCAAGCGTGTGGTAGTTGCTCAAGTATGGTTTTATGAGATAATGTAGTAGTTTAGCTATGAGGATGTTACGTGTGTTAGGAGCGTGTATTAGACTCCTTTATGGTTAATGCTTTTGTGTTGTGGATTTGTAATCCATGTTTTTGAGATGTTTAAGTGGTTGTGTGAAAAAGCATGTAAACCTTGTTTTATGAATGCATATGTTTTTGCTGAGGGCATGTAAACCTTGATTGTGCTTTGCTTAAGTGAACGTATGTTCCTTTTGGCTAAATGGTTTTGGTTATGCATGCTTTTATGCAAGTTTCCTATCTAGATGCTTATCTTGTTGATTGATGCTTGGTCGAATAGCTAAATAACTCTGTTTATTCATCTATGATTGCCTAGTGATGTTTTAGTGTTTATAGGTTGTTCATCGAGTCGTTAAATGCTTTTAGAGTGGAGTCCTTGTGCGTTTTGCAGCTAAAATGAGGTTTGCAGTGCAGGCGTATCGATACGCCCAAGGGCTGTATCGATACGGTCCTATTCTTTGAACCTCATTTTAAGCCTTGCGTACCGGTACACGGGGGTGTATCGATACGCCAAAAGCTCTATGGAAATTTGAGAAATTGACAAGATTTTGGCGTATCGGTACGGGTTCTAGGTGTATCGGTACGGTCTTCGTAGTTTGACCGTTAGAAGTTGACTGTTGAGGGCGTATCGATACGGTCTATTAGTGTATCGATACGGTCTCCCTGGGTTGACTTTGGGTTGTTGACCAAGTCCAAGCGTATCGATACGGTCTCCTTGCGTATTGATACAGCCTATTGTAAAGGCTAAAATAGGTTGTTTAATTGCTCGTTTTGTAGGTTTTGTATCCGCATGTCTTTTCTCCTACGTGTCCTTCACATAGGATATACTAAAGCATCTAGACAAGATAAGATTAAAAGAAATTTTCTAGGGTTGCTAATCGAAGTGGAGCCTTAACGGGTTTAGCTTCGGTTTTCCCTGTGTAACCTGTTCAGACCGGTCTGTCGTCTAGACCGAGACGAGGGGATTACAATGAATGAAATTATAAATTTCATATCGATTATCTCATTCAGTTTTGAGATAAATTTGATTGACAATTGTATTTACTACAAGTTCAGTGGGAGTAAACCAAGTAACACTCATATTTGCTAAAGAAGACAAATATTGTCTTACTCAATGACCTAAAGGTAACCTTGAAATTTAATATATATATATATATATATATATATACACGCAAATGATTTCATATGCATAAGTTATTGAGAATCTAATTTATGCTCAAGTATGTATGCGTTCGAATATTGCGTACATTGTTAGAATGTTAGATAGATATTTAAGCAAATATAGTATGGACCATTGGATAGTTAGAGATTATCAAGTTTATAGACTTCGATTCTATTAGAATATTAATGCAAAAGAATTTTGTCACTTGAGCTGCTAATTATAGATTAAATAAAAAGACCACTTCAGTTATTTTGTGACAATAAATATGCATTAATTTATTCTATAAACAATAGGAACATCACATAAATATTAACTTCCTAGTTGTTAAAGAATATACAAAGTGGTTGTGTGTCTATAGAGTATGTTGGTACAAACTCCATAACTACGCACCTATTAAGCAACAGTCACCCAAGGTGTTTCATGAGTACACTACTCATGTGGGTGTAATTTTATTTAAGGATATTCGATTTTAGTGGAAGTTTGTAATTTTGACAAATGCTCATTTGGTTTAGACACAATTTCAGTTACTTCGGTTTAAAGATATTTTAAGATTATTTTCTGCAGAAATAAAGTTCTTTTAGTTTATGCACATTCTAAATTCAATAAAGTTTGACCTCACTAAGGTTTAGGAGGACCAGTTGGAAATAGACATGTCTGGTTCACATTTTATGTAGTTTTCCATGCTACACATCCATGATTGATCTATGTCATTTGATTATGTTTATATACGTGACCATTGACGGGTCCAGTCATGATTGATTTGACGAATACCTCTTTGATCATATATGGATATAGATGATGGAATAGATTGTTATAAAATACCTATTACATAATAGCAAATTTTTGAGCTCATAAGGTTGTACATTTATCAGGAAACATATATTTCCCAAGTGGAAGATTGTTGGATTAAAATCCGCAATTGTGGGCACATATGTAAAATATATGTTGTTATTATAAAGTATGACACAAAATCAAGTGATCAATTATGTCAGGCGTGTCATAGGTATTGAAGTGTCATGGAAATAAAAATGTTGATATCGTAAGATATATTTATAATTCAATAAGGTGCAGAGTTATAAATATTTAATAGTTGACTTAATAATCAAGTATATAAAGAGGTAGTGGTCCCTAAGAAATAAGTTAGCTTGTATTACTCTTGTCCCCGTCAGAGAGTTTTTATGGAAATGGCTAATCTATCTTCTTGGAAGATCACAACCATCTTTTAAGCGATCTTTATCAAAGAATTCAAGGTTTTCATCTATCGATTAATTTAGGTACGCTTCCGCATTCAGTTTGTTGATAGTTTTTACAGGTCCACAAATATTTTTTCGGATGTTCTCCTCTAAAGCTAAGATAAAAAAAATGTTACTAGCCTTTTAAGACGCTTAGCCATATTCTCACATTGAGACATCCACATATAAAGGGAAATTCTAATAAAAGGCGGACTAATGTACGACTAAGAAACGAGGCTACCATAAACATTGTAAGATAAATAACAAAATAGGTAAAGCGCTACCGGATATGTTGATTTTAAATAATGTATCTGGTAGAAAACATTAAAAATATTTAAAAAAATTGGTAACCGGCAAACTTAAAATATCGGTAGGTATAACAAAATAGGTAAAAGTTTACTTATTTTGTTGATAAGAGTATCAACATATTAGGTAGCTATTAAAGTTTAAGCTGATAGGGCCTTGGAAATCTCACGATAACAAAATCGGTAAAATTACTTATTTTGTTGATAAGAGTATCAACATATTCGGTAGCGCCTAATTTGTTATTAAAGTTTAAGCTGATGGGGCCTTAGAAATCCGACGATAACAAAATAGGTAAAATTACCTATTTTGTTGATAAGAGTATCAACATATCCAGTAAAATTACCTATTTTGTTGATAAGAGTATAACATATTTTGTTGATACTGTGAAACCGATATTTTAATTTTGATATAACTAAAGAACCTAAGGACTAAATTGAAAATGTCAAAAAGAATTTTTAAGTCGTCAAACATCCCCATATGATTTAAAGAATATGCCCAAGTTAAAAACTAAGCTTTCCAAATATTTTCTAAGTGTTCTTAAAGCCGAAACAGTGTTTTTCGAGTCCCTGTTTCGAAACGGCCTAAGGCATTTCGAAACAGTTTTGAAATTGTCAACCCATGTTTCGAAACGGGTACCGAAACATTTTCAACACTGCCAACCCATGTTTCGAAACAAGTATCGAAACGGCTTTAGAACATAGAGAACCCGTATCGAAACGATATCAACTGTTTCGAAACGGTTCTTCATTTGATTTGAAAAATATGACCGTTGCAAGTTTTTAACTAATTTTTCAGAAACCGTTAAGGCGTTTCGGAACTCGTTTCGAAACGACCCTTGACAGTGGCAAAAGTGTTTCGAAACGGGTAAAACCGTTTCGATACGGGCTCTTAAATGCACCCCAACGGCTCTTTCTATTTTAGTCCGTTTCGAAACAGGGTCAGGCGTTTCGAAACGGTTGGTTGTAGACTGCATTTATGGAAGTGAGATAACACTCCCAACGGCTCTATTGATGAATGCAACAACCACAACGGCTAGAAATCAATGAGAAGGTATAAAAGGGACCTCTAAAAGCTCCAGCAACAACTATTGATCCTAAAGCAAACATCCAAACATCAAAATCCAAGCATTTGTGCCTAAATCCCAATATTGTCTAGAAACCCCAATTGTAATTTTCATTCTTATCTTTTTCAATTGGGTTGAGTGCTTGTAATTGGGCTACAATTTGTATTGAGAGATACTTTCTTAGCCATCAAAATCTTTGTTTTATTTTTGTGAGGATTGGGTTAAATTTTGGGTAGAAAATTTAACCGAAAATTGTAAGGGTTACCTCCTTAGCCTAGAAAAGGGGAAGAGCAATTAGTGGAATTGTTGCAAATCCTTAGTGAAGCTAAGTTAGTGGATGTAGAGTTCATTTGGAACTTGAACCACTCTAAAATTCCTTGTCTATCCTTTAAATTTGCAATTTCCACCACTTAAACTTTTAAAAATCCAATTCACCCCCCCTCTTGGTTCATTTCAATCATTCGATCCACTCAACAATTGGTATCAGAGCCTACCTCTTTGAGGATTAACAACCGCAAGAGGAGTTCCTAGGAAGAGTGTGATCATCCAAAATCAAAAGATGGCTTCAACCTCCGGTTCGGGCATGTATGAGTCTCAATCCACTACAAAACCACCATTCTTCAATGGTGACAACTATCCGTTTTGGAAGAATAGAATGAGGCTCTTCATCAAGTCCAATGACTACTTGGTTTGGGATGTGATTGAAGATGCCCCCTACATTCCATTGAAGCAAGATAGTGAAGGCGAGATGGTTTTGGAGAAAAAGGTGGAGATGAGTGAAGAAGAAAGGAGAAAGATTCAAATAAATGACAAAGCTCTCCACATGCTCTTTTGTTCATTCGGTCCGGACATCTATTCCAAAGTGTCATCCATTGAAAGTGCCAAAGAAGTGTGTGACACTCTTGAGACTACCTATGAGGGATCCAATGACGTCAAGGAAACTAAGATTGGAATTCTCAATCTTAGTTATGAAAATTTCAAGATGGAACCCGATGAGACGGTGTCCAAGATGTTTGATCGATTCTCCACCATAGTCAATGAGCTCAAAGGATTTGGAGAGACAATACCGGAAGACAAGCTTGTCCGGAAGCTACTCTATTTATGAAGCATGGGATGGGAAGAGAACCGCCATCATAGAAGCTAAAAATTTGAAGACTTTAAAGCTTGATGAGCTAGTGGGTTCTCTCCTTACACATGAGATTATGAAGCAGGGAAGGGAAGAAGAAAAGAAGAAAGAAGAAAGAAGAGAAGAGAGTAGAAAAGCTAGAGGTTGAAAAGAAGAAGAAGATGGGAATAGCTCTCAAAGCTTCACTACTTGAGGAGAGCTCTTCTAGTGAGGAGGATGAGCTAGAAGAATTGGCTATGATAGCCAAACGATTCTCACGCTTTATGAGGTCCAACCGGGGAAGAAAAATTCAAAGAAAAATGGACTTCAAAAGTAAGAACAAAGAAGAAGCAAGGGATCAAATCATTTGCTTTGAGTGCAATAAACCCGGTCACATACGTTCGGAGTGCTCTCAACTCAAGAAGAAGGGCTTTGAGAAGAAGAAGAAGCTCAAAGCCAAGCTTGCTACTTGGAGTGATGAGGAGTCATCGGAGGATGACGAACAAGAAGTGGCCAATCTTTGCCTCATGGCACTTGAGGAAGATTCCTCTATGGTAACCTCTAACTCATCATCTTTTGATTTTACATATGATGAATTAAATGATGCATATGATGAGTTACAAGAGGTTTATGATGAATTAGTTGAGAAATACAAGGAGTCGGTCATTAGGAATAAGAAAATCATTTTGGAACTAAATGAGAAAAATGACTCACTCTCTCAAGCTAATTCAAAATTTGAGAAAAAGATATTAGGGTTGAAAGATGAACTAAAATTTTTTCAAGATGAAAATGTTGATCTTAATAATCTTTTATCTCAATGTAATAGTGAACACCAAAAGGTGTTAGATGAGCTTAACAAGCTCAAGGAGTCCTTTAAAAATGTTGGTAGTGTGAAGCATGAAATTGGTGAATCTTCTAAAACAAACCAACTTAAGAAAAGGACTAATAACTACAAACAAGGTAGTCTTCCTAGACATAGAAGAACTAAAAGAATTAGAAGTGTATGGGTTCCTAAGGAACTTGTAAAATCTAATAACATTATTGCTATGTCATCTTGGATTCCTAAGGGAACCAAGTTTTGGGAGCTAACACTCATGGACCCAAAATGATTTGGGTACCAAAAACAAAAGCTTAATATCTTTGTTTGTAGGGGGAGCATTGCTACAAGGCCAAAGCACAAAGTCAAAACTCATGGTACCTTGATAGTGGATGCTCAAGGCATATGACCGGAGACAAGAGTAGATTCATGGATCTAAAGCCAAAAGGTGGAGGAGTGGTGACATTTGGTGACAACTCCAAAGGCCACATTAAAGGTATTGGCTCCATAGGTAATCTCTCTACTATTCTCATTGAAAATGTCTTGTATGTCGATGGTCTTAAACATAACTTATTGAGCATAAGTCAATTGTGTGATAAAGGATTTAATGTTTTATTTGATAAAAATGGATGCAAAATTGTTTCCATTAAATCTAATAATATTATGCTCATAGGTCATCGCATAGGGAACATATACATGGTACATCTAGATGACATTCATACATCTCATGCATGCTTAGTAGCACAAAATGAAAATGATGCATGGTTGTGGCATAGGAAACTAGGACATGCTAGCATTAGTGTTTTAGAAAAACAAGTTTCCCTTGATCTAGTTAGAGGTTTACCCAAGATTAAATTCTCAAACGATAAAATTTGTGATGCATGCTCTAAGGGTAAACAACATAAATCTTCCTTTAAATCCATTAATGATGTTTCTACAAGTAGATGTTTACAACTAATCCATATGAATTTATTTGGGCCAATTAGGACTATGAGCTTGGGTGGTAAGTCTTATGCATTTGTACTTGTTGATGATTTTTCTAGATTTACTTGGGTTCTATTTTTAAGTACTAAAGATGAGGCTTTGGAAAAAATCATCACATTTTCAAAACTAACCCAAAATGATCTTGAACTTAGAATTTCACATATTAGAAGTGATCATGGAATTGAGTTTCAAAATTTAGGGTTTGAAGACTTTTTGAATGAAAATGGTATTAGCCACAATTTTTCGGCTCCTCGAACTCCTCAACAAAATGGGGTAGTTGAGAGGAAAAATAGAACTTTGCAAGAAATGGCTAGAACCATGCTTTGTGAAAATAATTTACCTAAATATTTTTTGGCAGAAGCCACAAACACCGCTTTCTATATTGTTAATCGAGTAATGATTAGGCCAATTTTAAAGAAAACACCTTATGAGATTTTAAAATCTAAAAAGCCTAACATTAGATATTTTCACCCTTTTGGTTGCAAGTGTTTTGTTTTAAATAATGGAAAAGACAACTTAGGTAAATTTGATGCAAAAAGTGATGAAGCTATTTTCATAGGATATTCTTTAACATCTAAAGCATATCGAGTATTTAACAAAAGAACTTTAGTAGTAGAAGAATCTATACATGTTGTATTCGATGATAACCTCCTTCCAAGGAAGGATTCTTGTGATGATGATGATGATGTAGGAATCATAAATGCCTTTGATGGAGGAGAAACTTCAAAGGAGGATGAGATTCCAACAAAAGAAGAGGACGCACAAGATCCACCTCTTGAAGCCTTGAAAGACTTGGCTCTTGAGGAAAAGGAAGTGAGCTACCCAAGGGAGTTCAACTATGTCAAAGATGGTGAAATCTTGGGTGATCCATCCAAGGGGGTAACCACTCGATCTTCTCTTAGATCAATGAATCATGTTGCATTTATCTCATGCATAGAGCCTAAGAATATAAAAGAAGCATTGAAAGATGATTTTTGGATTATGGCTATGCAAGAAGAGTTAAATCAATTTGAGAGAAGTAACGTTTGGACATTAGTTGATAGGCCTAGTAATCAATCTACCATAGGAACTAAGTGGGTCTTTAGGAACAAGCTAGATGAGAGTGGTAACATTGTGAGAAATAAAGCTAGACTAGTAGCACAAGGTTACACTCAAGAAGAGGGAATAGATTTTGATGAAACCTATGCACCCGTAGCTAGAATGGAAGCCATTAGGATGTTGCTTGCATATGCTTGTTATCATAATTTCAAGCTTTTTCAAATGGATGTTAAAAGCGCGTTTTTAAATGGTTTTATAAATGAGGAAGTGTATGTGGAACAACCACCAGGTTTTGAAGACTCAAAATTTCCAAATCATGTTTTCAAACTCACTAAAGCTCTTTATGGTTTAATACAAGCTCCTAGAGCTTGGTATGAAAGACTTTCAAACTTTTTAATTGAAAAGGGTTTTGAAAAAGGTAAGGTGGACACTACACTCTTTATAAAAATGTATAAAAATGACATCTTAGTAGTTCAAATTTATGTTGATGATATTATTTTTGGTTCTACTAACAAATGTCATTGCCAAGAGTTTGCTAAGCTAATGCAAGGTGAATTCGAGATGAGCATGATGGGGGAGCTCTCATTCTTTTTGGGACTCCAAATCAAGCAAAAGAAGGATGGCACTTTCATCAATCAAGCAAAGTACATAAAGGATATGCTCAAGAAGTTTGGCTTGGAGAATGCAAAGCCTCAAGCCACACCTATGAGCTCATCTACAAAGCTTGACAAAGATGAAGGAGGTAAGTGTGTTGACTCTAAGCTTTATCGTTCTATGATTGGATCATTGCTTTACCTTACCGCAAGTAGACCGGATATCTTGTTTAGTGTTTGCTTGTGTGCTATGTTTCAAGCTAGTCCTAGAGAATCTCACCTTATAGCCGTTAAGAGAATCTTTAGGTACCTTAGAGATACTCATTGTTTAGGTCTTTGGTACCCTAGAGACTCCACCTTCAACCTTCATGCTTATTCGGATGCGGATTATGGGGGATGCAAAATCGATAGGAAGAGTACTTCGGGAACTTGTCAATTCCTAGGTAGTATGCTCATATCTTGATTCTCTAAGAAACAAAATAGTGTAGCCTTATCTACCACCGAAGCCGAGTACATATCCTTAGGGAGTTGTTGTGCTCAAGTCCTTTGGATGAAGCAACAACTCTTAGATTATGGAATTAAAGTTGAAACCATAGCCCTAAAATGTGACAACACTAGTGATATACGTTTAACAAAAAAATCCCATCCAACACTCTAGAACCAAACACATAGAAATAAGGCATCATTTCATTAGAGATCATGTACTTAAAGAAGATGTGGTTATAGAGTATGTAGACACCTTAAATCAATTAGCGGACATATTTACAAAACCTTTAGACAAAGAGCGTTTTTGGTCCCTTAGGAGAGAGTTAGGTCTAGCTAGCCTATCTTGACCTTTTAGGACCTCTTTTGTGCTTAAATTTGCTTGATCTTGTGAAATGCCGTGTTTATGTGTTTTTACTCCTAATTTCATCCATGCCTATAGCTAGGAGGAGTATGTTTATGTTTGCATATGTTTTTCCTGCTCATTCATGTCATTCATGCATGTTAGGCCTTAGAAAAATCCAATTTTCTGCACTTTTAGAGCCTCATCTGCACTTCCAGGCCCACGTGTATCGAAACGGGTCAACCTGTTTCGATACGGATGCTTCAAATTCATATATGTGAGAAGGGCGTTTTGAAACGCCTTATAGGGTTTCGAAACATTTTGGCTACTGCCAAGGGGTGTATCGAAACAAGTTTCGATACGAGTCAACGGAGTTTCGATACGGTCAAACCTGTATCGAAACGGTTAGCTAGAGTTCTAAAACGGTCAAACTCTCGTGCCCGCGTTTCGAAATGGTCAAGACCGTTCCGAAACGGTTACGCGGACTGCTTTAAGAAGGGCTTTTAATGTTAAAGTTACACTTTAATTAAAACTCTCCCAAACCATAAAAACCCTAGTTCCAATTTTTTTCCCTATAA
This sequence comes from Hibiscus trionum, assembly GCA_030270665.1. Classification (NCBI taxonomy): domain Eukaryota; kingdom Viridiplantae; phylum Streptophyta; class Magnoliopsida; order Malvales; family Malvaceae; genus Hibiscus; species Hibiscus trionum. The sequence goes on from BSYR01000018.1 coordinate 6,685,471, forward strand.
AAACCCTCTAAACCTCTTTGTTTTTCACCAAATCTTGAGGGGGTTTTCTCTAAAACTCAAGTCTAAGCAAGATTCAACAATATTGTGCAAGGATTTTCTTCCATTCATCCAAAATCCCAAACTATTAAGGTATTTTTCCTCTTTTTTCTTTTTCCTTCAATTTCTATTCGAATCTTAGGTTAGAAAATTTTATTTTTGTATAGTTTATATGTTTTGATGCTTGGGTTTTTCATATTTTGTAAAAAAAATTCAAAATCTTCAATTTTTTGATTCGAATATAAATTTTTTTACTCATATTGTTTTTACTGTTTTTCTCTTAAAATTTCTGTGTTTTTATTTTGTTTTGTTTATTTGTTTTAAAAACTTGTTTTTAAACCTAAGTGGGATTTATCATTAGATTGAATTACGAAATCTATGCATACACTTAAATTTTTCGCTTGCTTGCTTATATTTTTAGGATGTCGGAGAATGTTAACAAAAAGCGTAAGTCCGTTCAAACCGGTGAATCGAGTATACGTCCAAATCTCGCCCTGCTCTTTCAAAAATCTCTTCGAACCACAGAGTTGAGAGAACGTTTCAAATATGTCAAGGAGTACGAAGTTCGTCGTGAGCGTGTGATTGATCTCAACTTCCTTAACTCCGAGCAATTTCTTTTTCGTTACCTCAAGCGTTTGAAAGAATGGGATTTTCTTGGCTTGTTGAGCATCCCGGACATTTGCTACAAACACATGGTACTTCACTTTTACTCCAATGCTCACCCTATCAATGATGAAACAAATTCCGAAGTTGTTGGGATTGAATCATATATTTTGGGGAAAAAGTTTGTTGTTAATGTCCCTCTCTTGGAGTCTACATTTTCTCTTAAGGATGTAGGAATTGAGAATGAGAGTCACTTTGGTTCTCACACCGGTCAAGTGCTTACTTTGGATGCGCATGATCGTTTCCTCCATTTGATGGTCTCATGGTTCCTTCGCCCCTCCGGAGGTAAATATTCTCATATCCGTCAAGTTGACTATTTTTGGCTTGAGTGTTTCCGTCGTGGTGAGCGCCCTAATGTTCCTATGATCATATTTGTCGAGATTGTTAACAATATTAAGCTTCGTGACACCGATGCCTTGAAATCTTTTACTTATGGAACGGTCTTAAGTCACATCTTTAGCAAGCTTGGTCTCGATTGTACCTACGACTCTTCGGAACCCCGCAAGTCAAAAATTGGTGAGTCCTCTCTCCGTAAGTCCGTTTTTCACTATGTGAACAATGCTTGGGCACGTGTTGATAGGGAAGCACCTCCTCCTCCTCCCGTTGAACCTCAACCTCAAGCTCAAGTTGGAAACAATGAAGCTCTCACGGCTCTCATTACCGAGCAGTTCAATTCCATGGACACTAACATGGCTTCGAGTTTTGGTGCCATCAACACTCGCTTGCAAAATGTAGAGGATCGACTCCAATCCCTTGAAAATTCACACTCAGCCATGGACATGTCCTTCTCTACCTTCTATGGCTAATGGATGAAGTTTCGTCAATCTCAAGTGAAGAGTGATGATGAGACTTCGGATGATGATGGTGATGACGAGGCCTAGGAAATTCATGACATATCATATTATCTATGCATTTTAGGATTAAGTTTGCATCTTTATTTCCATTATGTTTTATGAACCTTTGCTTTTGATCTTATTTGGGATTATGCTTTGAACTTTATGTTGCTTATTGTTGCTTATTGCCTATTGCTTATTGCCTATTGCTTAATGCTTATTGTTGCTTATTGCCTATTGCCTATTGCTTAATGCTTATTGTTACTAATCCTATCTCTTCTCTATGAGCCTTGTTTATTGTTTTTTGATCTAACAAAAAGGGGGAGAAGAAATTTAAGAGCCAAAAATTCGTTTTTAAATGTTTAAAGTGTTTTTAAGTTTTAAAAGTTGAACTTCAAAGTTAAAACCTTTTTTAAAAAAACTTTAAAAACCTATCTTAAATTAAGGGGGAGTTAGAATGTGTTCAAAATTTTCAAAACTCTTAAAAATTCTAACTTTGGTTTTGTTATATCAAAAAGAGGGAGATTGTGAAACCGATATTTTAATTTTGATATAACTAAAGAACCTAAGGACTAAATTGAAAATGTCAAAACGAATATTTAAGTCCTCAAACATCCCCATATGATTTAAAGAATATGTCCAAGTTAAAAACTAAGCTTTCCAAATATTTTCTAAGTGTTCTTAAAGCCGAAACAGTGTTTTTTGAGTCCCTATTTCGAAACGGCCTAAGGCGTTTCGAAACGGTTTTGAAACTGTCAACCCATGTTTCGAAACGGGTATCGAAACGTTTTCAACACTGTCAACCCCTGTTTCGAAACAAGTATCGAAATGGCTTTAGAACATAGAGAACCCGTATCGAAACGATATCAAGTGTTTCGAAACGGTTCTTCATTTGATTTGAAAAATATGACCGTTGAAAGTTTTTAACTAATTTTTCAGAAACCGTTAAGGCGTTTCGGAACTCGTTTCGAAACGACCCTTGACAGTGGCAAAAGTGTTTCGAAACGGGTAAAACCGTTTCGATACAGGCTCTTAAATGTACCCCAACGACTCTTTCTATTTTAGTCCGTTTCGAAACAGGGTCGGGCGTTTCGAAACGGTTGGTTGCAGACTGCATTTATGGAAGTGAGATAACACTCCCAACGGCTCTATTGATGAATGCAACAACCACAACGGCTAGAAATCAATGAGAAGGTATAAAAGGGACCTCTAAAAGCTCCAGTAACAACTATTGATCCTAAAGCAAACATCCAAACATCAAAATCCAAGCATTTGTGCCTAAATCCCAATATTGTCTAGAAACCCCAATTGTAATTTTCATTCTTATCTTTTTCAATTGGGTTGAGTGCATGTAATTGAGCTACAATTTGTATTGAGAGATACTTTCTTAGCCATCAAAATCTTTGTTTTATTTTGTGTGAGGATTGGGTTAAATTTTGGGTAGAAAATTTAACCGAAAATTGTAAGGGTTACCTCCTTAGCCTAGAAAAGGGGAAGAGCAATTAGTGGAATTGTTGCAAATTCTTAGTGAAGCTAGTGGATGTAGAGTTCATTTGGAACTTGAACCACTCTAAAAATCCTTGTCTATCCTTTTAATTTGCAATTTCCACCACTTAAACTTTTAAAAATCCAATTCACCCCCCTCTTGGTTCATTTCGATCATTCGATCCACTCAACAGATACTTTTGAGTAAATTATTTATTTTGTTGATACTTTTGAGTAAATTACTTATTTTGTTGTTACTTTCGAAAGTATCTATACTTTTTTAAAAGTATCCATACTTTTTAAAAAAGTATCGATACTTTTTTAAAAGTATCAATACTTTCGAGCCACACTGCAACCGGTTACATTGCTTTTTAAAAAAATATCGATACTTTTTGTTGATACTTTTTTAAAAGTATCGATACTTTCGAGCCACATTGCAACCGGTTACATTGCTTTTTAAAAAAGTATCGATACTTTTAGAAAAGTATAGATACTTTCGAAAGTATCAACAAAATAAGTAATTTACTCAAAAGTATCAACAAAATAGGTAATTTTACTGGATATGTTGATACTCTTATTAACAAAATAGGTAATTTTACCGGATATGTTGATACTCTTATCAACAAAATAGGTAATTTTACCTATTTTGTTATGTTTAACCGGTCACCTATTTAACCGGTCACGCCGTATATTAACCGCCTCACAGCAGAACTACCCCAAAGGGCATCTTTTTGAAAAAGATTACTTTATATAACCTTTTCTTGATTAGGGAACACATACGATAATAATTGTTAGCTCAATAATCAATTGAAATATGTCAAGATAAGGGTGAGTTGAATTTTTAAAAATTATGGAAGCGCAACGATTTTAGAGTTGTTCGCCTTCTAAACCAAGTCTACATTTTCTATCTTTACTATCCACACTAAGAAATTTTTAAATCCACTATATTTGCTTACCTTTAAAGACAAGTTGTAACCTTACAATTTCTCTCAAGGTTTATACCCAAAACCTTGACTACACACTCTCTCCTAAAGTGTAATTACAAATTTAGCAAACAAAAGAAAACCTCACGAGACAAGTTTTTACACAAATTAAAGTTCTCACCCAAAGAACATTTGAGCAAAAATAACAATGATAAGTCACAAGTATTTTGCAATGAAAATACAACAATTTAGCTCTATAAGACTCTTTGATATTATTATTTTCTTTTCAATATGTTTTTTTGTTGTTGATGAGATATTTTAACTTTATTTTTATATCCTCTCTATAAATACTAACCGTTTGGAGCTGTTGGGATGAAATAAACTGTTTTACAAAAGAATCGATTCTTTTTCATAAATATGACTGTTGGAGAGTGAAATGATCAATTATTTTACTCAAAGGATCAATTCTTTGGTGAAGGGATATCCATTGTACCGGAGGATCGATTCATTTGCACTTGAAGTTTGGGAGTAAAATGTTGAAGCATTATGTTCACAAAGGATCGATCTCTTTCTCTAGGGCATTGATCCTTTCTTTCTTTGCGTCTGGAAGACGTTTTTTAACTGTGCAAAAACAGTTCAAACTTAATTTGAAAATGTTTAATTAAGTTGAAAACATTCGAAACTGATTTTTAAGTTTGTTTGACCTTTAAATTATTTTTAAGAAATTTAATTAATCTGATTATGCCTAAAAATGATTTTCATTTAATTTGTTATATCAAAATATTAGTTCAACAATTTTCTTCTTTTTTATATAAGAAAAATCTTTGGAAAAAAAATATTTTTAACAAATGTCTCCATTAGAAAAATAATTTTTGAACCGATAAAAGATTTTAAAATTCTATTTAAATCAAAATATTTGAGAAAAATTTTGAGCTCCATTTTTGTGAAAATAATTTTTCATTAACACTTCACCTTTTTTGTTGGAGTAATTGATGCAATATTGTAATTAGAAAAAAATTCTCAAGTATTGCACTTACATTTTATTTTCATATCGATGCCATTTTCTACAGTAAAAGTTGAAGTCGTCTTGATTGAATGTCGACTTCATTATTTATAATTTTTTATTAAAATAATAGTGAAGAAAGGTTGACTGCATGGCGACTGCAGTTGGAGAAAAAAGGTTTATTGTTGTCACGTTAGTCTGCTCCCTATGTGTATTTAAATAAAGAGGTGAAGTTGGTAGGATAACAAGATGACTTATACAATATTGTAATAAAAAAATCATAAACAATGAAGTCGATAGGAGCACACATCGACTTCACTTTTCACTGTTCAAATTATTATAGATCAAAAAATAAAAAGAGGAATGCAATAGATCCCAATTTATTTTCAACTACAATATCTAAAAAATTATATCCCCGCCTCGACCCACCCCGAAATAATAAAAAACATAACCCGACCTCAATATTTTAATAAAAAACCCAATTAAACCCGACTTGCCCCGGAAAAAATTAATAAAAATATTATATATATTATATATAAATATGTCGGGTCGGAGAATTTTCACCCTAAACCCGAATCCGCCCCGCTCCGACTTTATTTTTTCATAACCTGCTCTGGACCCAATTTTTTAATTAAAAACCCTCCCCTATCGGGTCAAGACCCGACGGGAGGGTTTATTTTACCATCCTACTAAAAAATAGCTCATTTTATTATATAAAAAATAATTCAAACTTATTAGTATATTATATTAAAAGAAAACAATCAAAATTAAAACTAGAATTAAATAGATAAACATAAAAATTCAAATGTACTAAAAAATCAAAATAAAATCCATAACATGTCCATAAGTACCCAAGTCAAAAGCAATATAAAGTAATAAAGTACAAAATAAAAAAAATATTCAACAAACCATAAAAAATATCCAACGGAGTCCTAAAGAAAGTTTAGTAATGCCTCAAATAAAGCATACTAAAAGTGCATGATAGTCTAGGAAGAAGATGATGATTGTGGTAATAAGTCGGCACATGTAATGGCCTTTTTGGGTCGTCTTGATACTATAGATTGTTTTTAGGTGAAAGAAACTCCGTCTGACACGTCTGTAGCTGCCACTTACGACCGCCGTTGCTTGGAACCACCATAAAAGACCTTGCTTTCACACTTGTCTTTCTGGGCAACCGTGCATTCTGCCTTCACCGATTTTTTTGGTACCTACACTCTATTTCTCCGACATGAATCGTTACCAATAGGGCTTTGGATCATCTGATTTTGTTTTCATCTTTGTTCTACTTTCAGTTTGGGTTTTTTTTGCTTTTGATTGTCTTTATGTCGCTTGCTCTTGTTTAATTGTTGGGTTATTTTTATTGTTTATTGTGTTTTTTAGATGGTACCACTTAAAAAAACATAAATAATAAAATATATTTATGACTTTCTTATGCAATCGGTTAATCAACCAAACCGATCAACGTAAGTCGACTTAATTATCCTACTGCAGCTATTGGTGTTTGAACCCGTGACCTCTAAAAACAACAACCATTCCCTTAATCACCTAGGCAAGTTGGCTTGATTATATATATTTTATTCTGAGAAGGTATGTTAGTCGATTTTGTTTTTCAATTAGACTAGTTATATAAAACTTAAATAAATTTATTAAAGTGTTCACCTACTTCCAACTGTCTGGGTGGTGTAGTTGGTTATCACGCTAGTCTCACACACTAGAGGTCCCCGGTTCGAACCCGGGCTCAGACAAGTTTAAATTTTTATCATTACCAAACGTATCGTTTCACCATCCTTCCATCTTATACCAAACGTAAATTTTCATTGAACTCCTTTTAATTTCTATTTAAAATGCGAATAAAGATTCTTGTCACCGTTTGTTTGTTTCCAGGGAAAAAATTGTTGAAGCTTTATCGTGAACGTGATCGGCAAATTCTAGTGCAAAATTTCTTTTAGTTTCTTTCTTGAACTTCATGCTTTTTTTTTGGCAGCTATCAACCAAATCTTTCACTATGATTGTTCTCATACTTGACTTGGTAAGGAGGCAAAACCAGTCTAAGGAATGTCAATGTTACTGCAAATTCGGATATATGTGAATACTATATTTGTTTCGGATTCAAGTGATATACGTATATTCAATTACTATTCGTACTGTATATCTATTTTCCGTTTTTTTTATGATTGGGAAAGGGGATGTGGTTCGAAATCTCTTAGTTTAAATATTGGACAAATTAATCCGTGTCCTTAAGAGTTGGAATTAAAATAAATGGACTCTTGTAATGTATGATACTGGTTCCGTCCCTGTTTGTCCTTGATTAAATGTTTAGTGCTGCTATTCTTGTTTGCTTCTCTAGTTCTCATCTGTTAGTTTGTCAATTGTTTACCTTGTTGATTTCATTGATTTGGAATGTTTTATATATTCACATGTTGTCCATGTGAATGTGCATTTTCTGTAGCTGTTGCTGAAGTCTTCGGCTCAAAAGTAAAAAGACTAACAACTGAGGAACCACTATAATTGCTGTGAACCAACTAGTTAACAACTTATCAATTGTTTATCAACTCATTGAACCAAAAGAATGACCACCATGTGTTTGTTCAAATGCCAACAACGAGTTACATTTATATTGCTTTATAGAACAAAAAATGAAACTGCTTGTTGATTAATTTTACAATGAGACCAATTTATTTATATTAGCAGTTGAAAACCAGGTGGTCCTCAACTAATCTCTTCCTCCCAAACTATGTATCATAAAACACTTTAAAATCCTTATTATATTTCCAGAAACCGCTTATTTATTTATTTATTTCTATAATAGAGAGATTGTTTTCGTATTTTGCTCTGAATAATTTATTTTCTTTATTAATTTTAAAATTTTAAAATAAAATAAAATAAATATATTAAAATATTTATTAATTTAATTATATTTTCCAAAATACCTCCATCATCTCCTTTCCCAATTTTCTCTAAACCATGTTTTCTTCTTCCCGAAAACTACTGATTACTTTGTTCCACAACCGAGTAAATTTTGCAGCCTCCTCTTTACTAGAGGGTGGCTGAGAAAATAGAACGGATTAGATGGAAGTATAAGCCACAAAATCAGAGTACCATGGCCATCGATTATTTTATTTGATAACATGCACCGAAGTACCATGGCCATAGATTATCCTCTTATTTAATACGTTTGGCTCTCTTTTTAGTTTCAATCAAGAAAACGGGGGCTTGAAAAAAAATCTAAAGCTCAATTGATGAAATCCTCCTCAAAAGCAAAAATTTTAAATCTTCAATTTGCAGAGGCTTTTACAAAAATACCATTTGAGGAAATGCGGCTTGAAAAATCGGTGAAAACCAAAGAATAAAATTCATGGATCAAAACGGTAAATATTTCATGAGCTTGAAAAATCCCTAAGCTTCAATCGAGAAATGAGGGAATAAGAAGGTGATTCTAGCGTTAGGTCACCTTAATGTTAGTAATGTTAGGCTAATCTTAGGTCTTCCAGTAATACCGGTAGCCGGTACCTACAAATTTGTAATGATGCGGTTACCTAATTTGTTACAGTAATTGTAAGACAAATGGTAGTTACTGAAAAGCTTATCATGGTAGTAAATTTTGTAGCTACCTCATATCGTAAATGATTACCCTATATTTTACAAAACGCGTAAGGAATTTCGTACCTACAACATATCGCACCATACATACCTAATTCGGTACACAATATATATTAAAGAAGGTAACTACCAAATTTTTTATGTAACACCCCGAATTTTCCCCAATTTGGAAAATTTTAAATTTTAAAATCCCTAGATTTAGAAACCCTAAAATTTGGGAATTTTAATCTTGAAACCCTAATTTGAATTATGGATTTAATTAGGGGGAAATCAAAATTTAGAGATTAATTTGAAATAATTTGTAACTTTTGTGACCATTTTGTCAATCGGGTAATCTTTGGTTCCTTATTCGTGAACCCTAGAACTTTGAAGGATTTGCCTTGTAGTTTACCCTTTAAATGAGATATAAAATCTCATTTTTAGTTTTAGAAACCCATTTTGAGAGTTGGCAACCGCACCCTTCCCTTACCCCTTCCCCTCGTTTTTCATCTCTCGACATAACCCATCTCCTTGGTTCTCTGTTCAAGATCCGACGTGGGCGTCAACGCCTTCCGTTCTGAGTGCCACCGGCACCATTCGAGTCTCCCTCGTCGTCCGACCAAAACCTCCTTAACCACTAACCCTTGTCGTCGATCTTTTTCTTCGAAGCGAAACAAAAACCACACGACTTCCCTTTCTCGTGCGAACCAACCCGGGCTTCGATTTCCCTTCGTCGTTGGTCGTTCGCCTGGAAACGGTAAGAAACCTTTCGGTTACCTTTGCGCCGTCGTTCTCCTTAGTTTCGCTTAATTCGTTCAGCCGCTCACGCCACCTTTTTCCTCCGTCGGCATATACGTTTAGTGTGGGTGAGTCTGTTGTGTTTTTCTTTTTGGTCGTTTGGGTTGGTGTTACTCTTTCCGTTCAAACATTAGTCGAAAATGACATCTTGGTCTTCATTTTTGTTGTTGCTAGTAAGCTGACCCTGTCCTTGTTGATCTATCGTCATCTTTTGCTCTCCGGCCGCCACCTTTCGCGCATCCGACATCGCCTCAGTGTCCTCGTGTAGCTGTCATTGTTTGGTCGCGTCGCCGTACTCGTTTGGATCTACCACGTCGTTGTTTGGTCGTGCCGCCACCCCTGCGTCGTGTTGAGTTCGCACCGTCAAGGGTTCCATGAACCATAATCTGTTGCTGCAAATAAAAGAATAGAGTTGGGCTTGCTAAATGATGATAGTTGGTTGTGTGAAATCTGTTGAGGCCAAGTGTAATGGAACCAAGTGGGTTGTGTGTGTATGTGTGGGATTGGGTAAACCCAACTGTGGGAAGAAACCTAGAGATGAGTATGTTCTTAATAGTTATCAGAATGTGAGACCCGCAGTACCGATGGTTCCATCTAATAACATTGGTAGATCAAAAGTTCACCGACCTATTCCTGTATGTGGTTTTTGTAATAAGAAACATAACGGAGAGTGCATGTTTTTGAATAGAATGTGTTTCAGATGTGGTTCTCAGGATTGTTACTTAAAGAATTGTCCACGTGCACCTTCTGGTTCATCTGTATAGATTCAGAGTAATGTGTTAGTTCAGGCACCTCACCGAGGTAGAGGGCAATTTAGATCAACTATTTCTGGTACAACTAGTAGATGTAGACTTGTTCAGAGTGATAGGCCAGCTGGATATGAGATTAGACGACCGAGTTCAGTATATTCGACCGGAGTTCGCGGTGGACATGATGTTATGCACGACGACATAGCATGTACATTTTGATATGTTCAGATAATTATAATTATGATGGATCACGAATTCAGAATGAGAAAATATAAGCTTATGTCAGTAAGTTTTGGGTATCTATTGTCAAGTATGAAAAATTTCAAGGACTAAATTTCTTTTAAGGGAGGGAGAGTTGTAACACCCCGAATTTTCCCCAATTTGGAAAATTTTGAATTTTGAAATCCCTAGATTTAGAAACCCTAAAATTTGGGAATTTTAATCTTGAAACCCTAATTTGAATTATGGATTTAATTGGGGGAAAATCAAAAATTAGAGATTAATTTGAAATAATTCGGAACTTTTGTGACCATTTTGTCAATCGGGTAACCTTTGGTGCCTTATTCGTGAACCCTGGAACTTTGAAGGATTTGCCTTGTAGTTTACCCTTTAAACGAGATATAAAATCTCATTTTTAGTTTTGGAAACCCATTTTGAGAGTTGGCAGCCGCACCCTTCCCTTACCCGTTCCCCTCGTTTTTCATCTCTTGACATCACCCCCTATTTGGTTCTCCGTTCAAGTTCCGACGTGGGCGTCAACGCCGTCTGTTCTGAATGCCACCGCCACCATTCGAATCCCCCTCGTCGTCCGACCAAAACCCGATTAACCACTAACCCTTTTCGTCGATCTTTTGCTTTGAAGCGAAACAAAAACCATACGGCTTCCCTTCCTCGTACGAACCAACCCGGGCTTCGACTTGCCCTCGTCGCCGACCGTTCGCCTGGAAACGGTAAGAAACCTTTCGGTTACCTTTGCGCCGCCGTTCTCCTTAGTGTCGCTTCATCTGTTCAGCTGCTCATGCTGCCTTTTTCCTCCGCCGGCATATACGTTTGGTGTGGGTGAGTCTGTTGTGTTTCTCTTTTTGGTTGTTTGGGTTGGTGTTACTCTTTCCGTTCAAACATTGGTCGAAAATGACATCTTGGTCTTCATTTTTGTTGTTGCTAGTAAGCTGACCCTGTCCTTGTCGATCTATCACCGTCTTTTGCTCTCCGGTCGCCACCTTTCGTGCATCCGACGTCGCCTCGGTGTCCTCGTGTAGCTGCCGTCGTTTGGTCGCGCCGCCGTACTTGTCTAGATCTGCCACGTCACTTTTTGGTCGTACCGCCACCTCTGTGTCGTATTGAGTTTGCACCGTCAAGGGTTCCATGAACCCTAATCTGTTGCTGCAAATAGAAGAATAGAGTTGGTCTTGCTAAATGATGGTAGTGGGTTGTGTGAAATCTGTTGAGGCCAAGTGTAATGGAACCAAGTGGGTTGTGTGTGTATGTGTGGGATTGGGTAAGCCCAACTGTGGGGCCTTGAGTGTGAGGGAGTTCAAACTCAGATTATCATATGAGTGAGAAATGCTTAGACATGTTTTGTGAAACAATTCGAAAGACCCAATCAACTATAGATGAACCGGGCAGGTTTTGAACCGTGACCAGAAGCAAACTGATTTTTTGAATCGAACTGAACATCTGAATCGAACCGATTTTGGCCAAGACCCGTTTGACTGACCCAACAATTGACCGGTTTTGACTTTAGACCTTTGACCGGACCTTGACTTTTGAATTTGACCTGTTTGACCAGAGTTGACCGTTGACTAGTTGACTTTGAAAAGAGTTGTAACCCCCTCATCCCGGTCTAGTCGACAGACCGGTCCGAATGGGTTACACGGGGAAAACCGAAGCGAAACCCGCTAGGGCCTCACTTCGATTAGCAACCCTATTTTTTTTATTCTTTACTAGAGGCCTTAATTTAAACCCTATGTGATAGGACACGCAGTGAACATACATGATTACAAATCCCACAAGTCATGCAATTTAACAGCCCATTTTAGCTTTTATAACAGGCCGTATCGATACACTAGATGACCATATCGATACGCCTGGACCTGGTCAACGCTCTACAGTCAAACCAGGGAGACCGTATCGGTACGCAGCAAGACCGTATCGATACGCCCTCAACGGTCAACTTCTCACGGTCAAACTAAAAAGACCGTATTGATACCCTTAGGACCCGTACCGATACGCCAAAATCTCGTCAATTTCTCAGATTTCCAGAGAGGTTTTGGCGTATCGATACACCATCGTGTATCGATATGCTCTGCCCAAAATGAGCCCCAAGGCAAGGACCGTATCGACACAGCCCTTGGGCGTATCGATATGCCCTGCACTGCAAGTCTTATTTTGGCAGCTAAAAACACAAGGACCCGACTCTAAATACATTTATCGACTCGACTAGCGACATACAAACTTACATACTTCACTAAGCAACTATAGATAAGCATACGGGACGGTCTAAACATACAACGAAGCAACAACCACCAACTAAGAACACATAGAGGAAACTAGCAAACGAACATGCTTAGCAAACCAACAAAGAGTTAAAGGCCATAACAAACATACTCCTAAACCACAAGAAACATGAAACAACACACATACACATAATCTAGAAGCATTTCACCCTACTTCAAGCATGATCAACACTTATCATACATTCAAGACCATCCATTCAAAAGAACATACATCCAAGGCTAACTAAAGCTAAGCATACAATGCTACCTAACCAACAATGAAGGCAACCAACACAAGATAAGCATTTAGACAGGAACTTGCATACAAGCATGCATACTAAACCACTTCATTCATAGAAAAACAAACACCTACCTAAACATTGCATAACAAGGGTCACATGCCTTTGAAACAAAACACTTAAACATTCAAGGCAAGCAAAAGACATACATTTATATCCTTCCAACACATGTCAAACAAAGCATTTCATACATGACCACACTAAACCTCAACATAACATAACTTCAACCTTTAAAACATGCTCAAAACATAAACAAACCATCAAACATGATATATATATTTAAGGCGATAAAACATGCTTAACAAAACCATTTAGCCAAAAGAAACATACGTTCACCTAAGCAATGCACAATCAAGGTTTACATGCCTTCAACCAAAAACATAAGCATTCATAAGACATAGTTAAAAACCCCACAAATACAAAACACTTAGGCATCAACATAAACATGGTTTACAAATCCATCAACACAAAGCATTAACAACATAAAACCAACACAAAGGAGTCTAGATACACGCTCCTAAAACACTCAGCATTTCCCATGGCTAAACTACTACATTATTTACCAACCCATACTTGAGCAACTACCACACGCTTGAACGCCCTTTCCTTGCTCCTTGCTAACTCCACGCTAATGATCTGTATTGTCGGAAAAAGGAGAGCGTAAGCATAAAGCTTAGTGAGTGGAGCTCTAAAAACACACCAACAATGCATTTTTCAAAACATAAATCTTAGATAAAAAGCAAACCATTTTAAAGTACGAAAGGAGACACAAATCATCACAATTGCATGGTATGCACATGCATAACCAAAACATGGTGGGACCACACATCACCGTTCGACTAGTAGTTTTCCGATGGGACCACACATCACCGTACTCTTCTAATAGTCACTACCAGTGGGACCACACATCACCGTAGTCTTCGACTAGTTACTACCGGCAGGACCACACATCACCATAGTAACGACAACCATCACGTGAGGTTCGACACCTACAACGACTACACAACAACATTAAACATAGAGTAAAAGCAACCCACACTTCACGGCATATCACAATAATCACACACACATTAACACTTAATGAACAAGGTGAAATAGCAACTTAGACTTGGGTTTAGGCTAGCCCTTAAGGCTCCACCCAAACCCCCAAGAAACCTATTTGAACATATTTAAACCTCAAAACAATTTCCATTCACTATTCGCACACCAATGCAAACCACAAAGTCGTCTCAAGCTTCCGAACTTGTCGGGACCGCGTCCGAACCCCCCAAGGCCAAATTCGATGTTTCTAACCAATCAAAAACAATGTATTAACCTCTTAATCAACCACAAATTTACTGTTATACATCAGCTAACAATTCCACAATATTTTCTCAACATTTCAAAGCCGAAATCCTCTCAAATAATCTCATTTTCGTATTCCAGCAAAACCCAGCCATTACCCCTCAATTTAAACACTTAAAACACTCCAAAACATGTCCAAAACATCAACCTAAGGCTGTACAACCATCAGCCCTTCATTTCCCCTCATAAACACCTTAAAAACTCTTATTTTCCACTCCTAAAAATCACCTACAGCAGTAGTTTCGGGAATCCAATCAAACCAGCACTATCACCACTCAAAAATCATCAAATAACATCTAAAAACACCCATCCAAGGTCCACATACCTCCAGCCCTCTTTTTACCACAAAATCAAGTCAAAAACTCACTTATTTCACTTCTAAAATCCACCCCTAAGACTAGTTTCGGGTATACTATAATTAAACAACTTTTTAACATGTTATGACTTCAAAATAAACTTTAAAAACACCCAAAAACACTGTCCTAAAAGACCCATACAGGATTTCACCCAAAATCTCCACTTTTCATAAATCTTAAAATTTCAAGGTTGAGAATCAGTGGGTTTTGCAAAACCAACTTTAATTTAAGTTAAATTTAAGTAAAACAAGGAAAAGAAAAGAGGATTTACCTTCAAAGGTCTTCAATGGAGGAAGGGGGAAGAAGATGAGAGAATAGAGTTTTTGGAAGAAGATGAGTGGTTTTGATTTTCAAAACCCTCTTAAAATTTCATTAATGGTGTTTTCGTAAATAATGAGAATTTTTATAAAAATTAGCTCTTTAATTTAAATTTAACCCGAAACTAATCCTAGATCAACACTGATAACTCCTGAGCCTAAAACAGGGGTGTTACAACTCTCCCCCACTTAAGAAATTTCGTCCTCGAAATTACCTGACGGAAAGTGATACGGAAACCGTTTCTCTATATCTTTCTTTCTCTACCCCAAGTGGCTTCTTCCACACCTCTGTGTCGCTACTTAACCCTGACAAGCTCGATAGATCTCCCACGCAACACTGAAGGTCAATAATGCACATCTCAACACGTTCTCTAATATTTGGATATCTCTCTCTGACTGATCATCAGACTGAGGGCGATACGATATACTGAAATTCAGACGGGTACCCAAAGCACTATGCAGGCATTCCCAAAATCTAGCTGTAACCCTCGAATTTCTACCTGACACAATCGACTTCGACACACCACGCAATCTCCCTGATGTACAAATCGACCAACTTATCTAGAGAGTAAGTCGTATGAACGGCTATGAAATTAGCACACTTTGTGAAACGGTTAACAATCACCCAAACTGAATTCTTCTTAGAAGGAATCAAAGGCAAACCTGATACGACGTCCATCGTAATATTTTCTCACTTCCATTCTGAAATTCTCAACGGCTGTAACAAACTAGACGAAAACTATGTTCTGCCTTAACACACTGACAAACCATGCACTTGCTCACAAAATCAGCAACATCTCTTTTCAGACCAACCCAATAGTACTCATCTTACAACCCACGATACATCTTTGTACTATCCGAATGTATAGCAAACGGGTTGTTGTGTGCTTTAGCTAAGATCATACGTCTCAAATCACTGTCATCTGGCACAACTATTCTATCTCTGAAACACAAGACCCCATCAACACTGAAACTGTAGTCCGATGGTCTACCCTCGGCTAAATCTTGCATGTGAGGTGTCAAAGATCTATCTAACAACTGCTTCTCTCTAATCAATTGACCTAAAGTAGGTCTAACCTGAAGCTCGGCCACTAGACTGCCATCACCGGACAACTCAAACTAGCAAACATGACTCTCAACTCAACGGCTACCTTCCTACTCAAAGCATCTGCCACTACATTGGCTTTACCCGGATGGTACTCAATCGTGAGGTCGTAGTCTTTCAGCAACTCTAGCCACCTACGATGTCTAAGGTTCAACTCTCGTTGTGTCATTATGTACTTCAGGCTCTTGTGATCCGTATCCACTGTGCATTTCTCACCATACAAATAATGTCTCCAAATCTTCTTCAAAGAAAACACAACTGTGGCTAGTTCTATATTGTATGTCGGATAATTTTGCTCGTGAGTCTTCAACTGTCTCGAGGCATAAGCCACAACTCTCCCATCTTGCATGAGTACACAACCTAATCCTACATATGAAGCATCACTGTAGATCACATAGTCATTCCCCAACTATGGTTGAATCAAAATTGGTGCATTGGTCAAGGCTTCTTGCAATTTCTCAAAGTCTTGCTGTCTCGCATCTGTCCACTCAAACTGAACATTCTTCTGAAGTAACTTTGTCAAGGGAGCGACTATCTTCGAGAAACCCTTCACAAACCTCCTATAGTATCCGGCTAGCCTAGAAAACTACGAATCTCTGTTACAGACTTCGGTTGCTTTCTCTCAACAATGGCTTCTATCTTCTTCGGATTAACTCTAATCCCATCGACTGACACTACATGTCCTAGGAAGACTACATCTCGGATCCAGAACTCGCACTTACTCAACTTTTCCTACAACTGGTTGTCTAACAATGTCTGCAAAACTATCCTCAAATGCCGGTCATGGTCTTCCTCGGTACGCGAATACACCAAAATATCATCTACGAAAACAACCACAAACCGGTCTAGGTACTGATGGAAAATCCTATTCATCATGTCATTGAAAGAAGTCGGTGCATTCGTCAACCCAAACGACATAACTAAGAACTCATAGTGACCATATCTAGTCCTAAAAGTTGTCTTCGGAACATCAACCTCCTTTACCTTCAATTGGTAATACCCATATCTCAAATCTATCTTTAAAAAGACTGATACCCCTCTCAACTGGTCAAAGAAGTCATCGATACGCGGCAAGTGATACTTGTTCTTCACTGACAACTGATTCAACTATCTATAATCGACGCACATTCTCATACTACCGTCTTTCTTCTTCACAAACAATACAGGTGCGCCCCAAGGAGAAGAACTCGGACGGATAAAACCTCTATCTGACAACTCTTACAACTGAGTCTTCATCTCTCTCAATTCTTTCAATGTTATACAGTACTGTAAAACCTATGTTTGATTTTGATATAATTAAATTGTTAAGGACTAAATTGAAAACTTGAAATTGATTTCTAAGTCCCTTTAATAAGTTCTAAATCACCAACACTTTAAAACTGATTTGAAAAACTCAAACTCAAATATTTTCTAAGTGTTCCAAAGCCAAAGTATTGAAAACCGTCCAGGTGTATCGATACGCTTCTAGCCGTATCGATACCTTTTTTTGCAAAGTTGGCTACTAGAAAGACATGTTTCGATACGCTCTTAACCGTATCGAAACAGCGTATCGAAACAAATTCCATCTGTATCGATACACCCCTCTACAAAACTGAAGGAGTTTGAATGGTGTACCGATACGGCTTAACCCGTATCGATACGGTTTTAATTAAATTTTTAATTCGAAGTGTTTTAAATGTTTTCGACTGTTGGTGTCAGTTGTTAGGTAACCAACATTTAAAGTGGCAGTTGACCCGTATCGATACGGTAAACCCTCGTATCAGAAAGGAAACTTCCAGTGAGCTAAGTTGAGAAAAAGGTATCGATACGGTCTTATCTGTTTCGATACGCTCCATGTCCCGTACCGATATGCTTACGTGCGTTTCGATACCCCCTCTTTATTATGTGCAACGTCTCTTTCTGTTTTGAGACAGATATCGATACGGATAGCTGCATAAGTGCATTTATGGTGGAAAGAGAGGGTCCCAACGGCTATAATCAAGTCCTTAACCATCCAAACGGCTAGAATTGATAGAGGAGGTATAAATTGAAGCTCTTTGAAGGCCAGGAACAACTATTGCATTAAAGACAAACATCCAAGCAAAAATCCAACCTCAAGTTTGCTTATTTTCCAATTTCTTGTAATCCCCAAATTGAGTTGTATCCAATTCTTATTCTATCTTCAAACTTGGGTTGAATGTTGTACTTCAAGGGACAAAATTGTATTTGAGAGATATACTTCTTGTCCAATTTCTTCTTTGTTCATTTGTGAGGGTTTGGTCAAATTTTGGGTAGAAAATTTGACCGGTTGTGTAAAGGTTACCTCCTAAGCCTTGAAAAGGGAAAGAACAAATAGTGATTTGTTGAAATCCTTAGTGGTAGCTAAGGTAGTGGATGTAGAGTTCATTTGGAACTTGAACCACTCTAAAATCCTTTGTTCTTCATTTTTAATTGCCCATTCACTCCTACAAAGTTTTAAAATCCCAATTCACCCCCTCTTGGTCTTGATCATTCAATCGATCTACTCAACAATTGGTATCAGAGCCTACCTCTTTGAAGGATTCACAACCACAAGAGGAGTTCCTAGAAAGAGTGTGATCAACTAAAAAAAATCAAGCCATGGCTTCTATCTCCGGATCAAGTATGTATGAGTCACAATCCACCACAAAGCAACCATTCTTCAATGGTGACAACTATCCTTTTTGGAAGGATAGGATGCGCCTCTTCATCAAGTCCAATGATTACTTGGTGTGAGATGTCATTGAAGATGGTCCCTAAATTCCATTGAAGCAAGATAATGAAGGAAAGATGGTTTTGAAGAAAAAGATAGAGATGAGTGAAGATGAAAGGAAGAAGATCCAAATAAATGAAAAAGCTCTTCACATGCTCTTTTGCTCCTTTGGACCCGACATCTATTCCAAAGTCTCATCCATTGAGAGTGCCAAAGAAGTGTGGGATACTCTTGAGACCACCTATGAAGGAACCAATGATGTGAAGGAAACCAAGATTGGAATTCTCAATCTTAGCTATGAGAATTCCAAGATGGAGTCCGAAGAAATGGGGTCCAAGATGTTTGATCGCTTCTCAACCATACTCAACGGCCTCAAAGGATTTAGAGAGACTATTCCGGAAGACAAGCTTGTCTGGAAGCTACTTTACTCACTTCCCGAATCTTGGGATGGGAAGAGAACCGCCATCATAGAGGCAAAAAACTTGAAGACTCTAAAACTTGATGAGCTAGTGGGTTCTCTCCTTACTCATGAGATTATGAAGCAAGGAAGGGAAGAAGAAAAGAAGAAGGAAGAGAAGAGAGTAGAGTAGAGAAGCTAGAGGTGGAAAAGAAGAAGAAAATTGGAATAGCTCTCAAAGCTTCATTACTTGAGGAGAGCTCTTCTAGTGAGGAGGATGACCTTGAAGAATTGGCTATGATTGCCAAAAATTTCTCTCGATTCATGAGTTCTAACCGTGGAAGAAAAATTCAAAGAAAGATGGACTTCAAAGGTAAAAACAAAGAAGAAGCGAGAGATCAAATCATTTGCTTCGAGTGCAATAAACCCGACCACATTCGTTCGGAGTGCCCTCAACTCAAGAAGAAGGGCTTTGAGAAGAAGAAGAAGCTCAAAGTCAAGCTTGCTACCTGGAGTGATGAGGAGTCATCCGAGGATGACGAACAAGAAGTGGCCAACCTTTTCCTCATGGCACTTGAGGAAGATTCCTCCATGGTAACCTCTAACTCATCATCTTGAGATTTTACATATGATGAATTAAATGATGCATATGATGAGTTGCAAGAGGTCTATGATGAATTAGTTGAGAAATACAAGGAGTCGGTTATTAGGAATAAGAAAATTATTTCGGAGTTAAATGATAAAAATGACTCACTTTCTCAAGATAATTTAAAATTTGAGAAAAAGATTTTAGGTTTGAAAGATGAACTTAAATTCTTCCAAGATGAAAATATAGACCTAAATAATCTTCTTTCTCAATGCAATAGTAAACACCAAAAGGTGTTAGGTGAGCTTAACAAGCTCGAAGAGTCTTTTAAATATGTTGGTAGTGTAAAGCATGAAAAAGGTGAATCTTCTAAGACAAACCAACCTAGGAGAAAGACTAACAACTACAAACAAAGTAGCTTTCCTAGACATAGTAGAACTAAAAAGGTTAGAAGTGTATGGGTTCCTAAGGAACTTGTAAAATCTAATAATATTGTTGCTATGTCACCTTGGATTCCTAAGGGAACCAAGCTATTGAGAGCTAACACTCGTGGACCCAAAATGATTTGGGTACCAAAAAAAAGTTTAATATCTTTGTTTGTAGGGGGAGCATTGCTACAAGGCCAAAGCACAAAGTCAAAACTTATGGTACCTTGATAGTGGATGCTCGAGGCATATGACCGGAGACAAGAGTAGATTCATGGATTTAAAGCCAAAAAGTGGAGGAGTGGTGACATTTGGTGACAACTCCAAAGGCCACATTATAGGTATTGGCTCCATAGGTAATCAATCTACCATTCTTATTGAAAATGTCTTGTATGTCGATGGTCTTAAACATAATTTATTGAGCATAAGCCAATTGTGTGACAAAGGATTTAATGTTTTATTTGATAAAAATGGGTGCAAAATTGTTGACATTAAATCTAATAATATTATGCTCATAGGTCATCGCATAGGTAACATTTATATGGTGCATCTAGATGACATACATCTCATGCATGTTTAGTAGCTCAAAATGAAAATGATGCATGGCTATAGCATATGAAACTAGGACATGCTAGCATTAGTGTTTTAGAAAAATTAGTTTCCCTTGATCTAGTTAGAGGTTTACCCAAGATTAAGTTTTCAAACGATAAAATTTGTGATGTATGCTCTAAGGGTAAACAACATAAGTAATCCTTTAAATCCATTAATGATATTTCTACAAGTAGGTGTTTACAACTCATCCATATGGATTTATTTGGGCCAATTAGAACTATGAGCTTGGGTGGTAAATCTTATGCATTTGTTTTTGTAGATGATTTTTCTAGATTTACTTGGGTTCTATTTTTAAGTACTAAGGATGAGGCTTTAGAAAAATTCATCACATTTTCAAAACTTACCCAAAATGATCTTGAACTTAAAATTTCTCATATTAGAAATGATCATGGAACCGAATTTCAAAATTTAGGGTTTGAAGAGTTTTTAAATGAAAATGGTATTAGCCACAATTTTTCGGCTCCTCGAACTACTCAACAAAATGGGGTAGTTGAGAGGAAAATTAGAACTTTACAAGAAATGGCTAGAACCATGCTTTGTGAAAACAATTTACCTAAATATTTTTAGGCGGAAGCCACAAACACTGCTTGCTACATTGTAAATCGAGTAATGATTAGGCCAATTTTAAAGAAAACACCTTATGAGATTTTAAAATCTAAAAAGCCTAACATTAGCTATTTTCATCCATTTGGTTGCAAGTGTTTTGTTTTAAATAATGGAAAAGACAACTTAGGTAAATTTGATGGAAAAAGTGATGACGCTATTTTCATAGGATATTCTTTAACCTCTAAAGCCTATCGTGTATTTAACAAGAGAACTTTAGTAGTAGAAGAATCTATACATGTTGTATTCGATGATAACCTCCTTCCAAGGAAGGATTCTTGTGATGATGATGATGTAGGAATCATAAATGCCTTTGATGGAGGACAAACTTCAAAGGAGGATGAGATTCCAACAAAAGAAGAGGACACACAAGATCTGTAACCCACTTAGCCCGGCCTAGACGGTTGACCCGAACTACGAAGATTACACGGGGAAAACCAAAGTCAACCCGAAAGTCAACCTTGATTCACGACCTTTTTTTCCTTTTAAACTTGTCTAGATACATATTAACCCTAAGTGAGTGCTCATGAAACATATTTGAGAACGGCACAGCAATCGGGTAACACACAGGGACTCAATTGCACTAATTATAAGTTTAGGGACCATTTTGTAAATTCTGAAAATTTGAAGGTCTTTACTGATTTTAAGGTTACCAATATGAAATTAGTCTTTTTACAGGCTTCTCTGTCAAATTTCATCTTAATTGAACATCACGAACTCAAGCAATTGCAACATCAACATTTGGGACTAAAATGTAAAACTTGCAAACTTCAGCATCATTCAAATCAGTGCCCAACGGTCACCTGTTTCGAAACACCCACCTGCTGTATCGAAACGCAGGATCGGAACGGCGTTGACCGTTTCGATACGCGGGTTGGTTTCGAGACTGGTTCCGAAACGAGGCCTTCTAGTGGCCAAATCGTTTCGAAACATCCCTCAGCGTTTCGAAACACGAAGGCCATTTCAGGCCCCCGTTTCGAAACACTAGGAGGTGTTTCGATACGGTTTGCCCAGAAACAGCAGCAAATGCTGGTTTTTCATGCATAAACGCGATCAAACACATCCAAAAGACTTCCCAAGCATATCAACAAGTCAACATACATACAAGGTACACATTTAGAGTCCCTAAACACCTTCATAGCATCAAACAAGAAAATTCATAAGTCTAGAGGCATGCATCCTAATATCCAAACCAAATAGGGAAATCAAACCTCCAAACAAGCAATAAAGGCCATTTAAAATTCAAAACAACCAAGGCACACATGCCACATCCTTAGGGAGTTTACCTCATCTCCCAAAACAAAACTTAGGTTCCCATTGCCAAAATATCAAAACTAATAGTGTACGAAAACTTCACCATACATGAGCTTGGATTCCCTTGGACACACTTAGCTTCCTTGATGCCCTTAAACACCTCAATTATCTGCATTATTGGTAAAAGAGAGCGTAAGCACAAATGCTTAGTGAGGCATGCTCTAAAGTAAACCAACACAATAATGCACTTTTAGAAAACCTTTTCTTCAAAGCTTTTAAACCACATGCTGAACACTTTCTCATGCTTGATAAACTTTCAAAGCAAAACTCATTGAAATCACATGTACCTCCATTCTATCTCATGCATTAAAACCAATGCAAAACTCATGGCAAGGCCATCCACATGCTTGTCTAGCAACAACTTCCGGTGGAATCTCTCATCACCGTACTCACTTGTCTAGCATAAATCATATCATCATGGTACATGTGTAAATCATAGCATAAATCATTTCACCATGGTACATGTGTAAGAAAACCATTTAATCATTTACATTGGCATTTAGCATCTCATCAATACTCGGATATGTGGACACATTTCTACACTAGACTCTTCCGGTGGAATCTCACATCACCGTACTCACTTGTCTAGCAACAACTTCCGGTGGAATCTCTCATCACCGTACTCACATGGCGGAATCTCTCATCGCCACAAAGCTTGGGTATTTCACCAAGTCCTACCCGATGGAATGCCCATCATCGGAAAATCTCCCTTTGGCTTAACCAAAGAGCACGTACAAATTTTTAGTTTATAGTGCACTCTCATCCTATTGATCGATCAATTATATCCGGTAAGTTTCTCAACATCTATGCCAATATAAAGTGTTAAAATATCATCACACCTACTGTTTTTCATGCAAAATAACTCAAGTGTTTTCTCATCACTTTTCAAATCAATAATCATACTTTGCTTTAAACCAAAAGCTCAAATCTATTCAATGCATCATGCCATCTCATGACAACTCTACAAGCATAATCTCATGCTCCAAAACATGCATAAAAACAGTAGGAATTTAACCAACACAAACCATGAGCATGTAAAAGCAATTTGGGGCCAAAACACCACTTACAGAGATCAAATCAAACCATACTTACTTCCGGATTTAGGAAGGTGTTTCAAACCTCTCCTAAATCCCCAAACCTTGAGTTTTTGTCCTCATGGACTTCAAAACCAAACGCACTCACCAATTTCGTTTCGCTTGCTTGCCGAAACGCCGATTAAGCCTCCGGATCAACTCCAAAAGTGTCTGAAGATGTTTCCCCTGTTTTAGACACATCAAAGCAGAGGATTAATGCATCATCATGCATTGAAATCTTCAGCCAACACTCCTAAACTCGCTGCTCTACCTAAAACCAACATTTCAGCCACCAAACACAACCGAAATCACCTCCAAACTCTTCCAAAACTTAACCCAGCCAAGATCCATCACTTCTAATCATTTCTAAACATCAATTAACATCAAAAACAACTCTCAACTCGTCCTTATACCTCAAGCTATAACATAACACCAAAAACACCTCAAAAACCACCATTTTCATAAGCAAAAACTTAGGAAACACAACCTATTCGGGATTGGATTGATAAAACGTCATTTCTAACATCATTAAACATCCAAAATACATTAGAGAACTATCTCAAAACAGAGTCCAATCAATTACAACGAAAATCTTCAAGTTCTCTTGCAAAATCTTGAGTTTTAAGCCAAAATCTTGTTTCTAACATTAAAACCATTTATAAAACTTTAATAAAGGATTTACAACTTGGGAATTTCAGTAAAGAACTGAGTATTTAGAGGAGAAGAACAATCTTACCTCTAAATGGTGATTTCTCATTGATTTGGGCAAAATTCCATGAAAAAGCAATGTGGAAATCAAAAGGATTTGATACAAGATTGATTAGGAACCAATGAGTGATGGAATCTCATCAATTGAAGTAAAAATCTATGTGAGAGTTGCTGGAGAAAAGGTGTTTGGATGATGGGATTTTGAGAGAAAAAGGAATGAGAGAAAATTAGAGAAAGGTAGTTATGAAAATTAAAAAGTAGTTTTCCTTTTCTTTTATTTAATTAAAATATTAATTAAATCACCCAAATTAAAGAAAAATCTGGAGAAAACATTTTGGGTAAATTAGCTCCTTAAAGATTCAAAGTTTCAATCCTTTACAAAATAGTCACTACTAAACTTTGTAAAAATCACATTTTGGTCACTACACCGAAATGTAGTATTTCCAAACCTTATTTTGTAAAATTGATTTCACCACTCTCATATATATATTAAATGAGGATTTTTAGATATTTTTCTATATTTTTAAAGCATCCCGAACTAGGCTTTCCCTAAAACCTCCTTTTATACTCGAACCGTTTCTCAGATCGGTCCGGTCAAACCCTAAACTTCTACTCCCAAAATTGGGGTGTTACAAATCTCCCCCTCTTAAGAAATTTCGTCCTCGAAATTTACCTGGAGGAAAAAGGTAAGGAAACTACTTCTTCATGTCATCTTTTCTTTCCCACGTGGCTTCCTCAACACCACGATGCCTCCACAACACCTTAACCAACTCAATGGTCTTACCCCGAAGAACTTTACTGTCCGAATCCAGAATTTCAACCGGATCCTCATCATAGGTCAAATCTGGATTCAACTCCACTTCCTCCACAGGCATAACATGCGAAGGATCCGATCTATACCTCTGAAGCATAGAGACATGAAACACATCATATATCCTTTCCAACTCTTGTGGTAACCTCAGCTTGTACGCAACAGGACCCACACGTTCAATCACCTCATAGGGTCTAATATACCTAGGGCTCAACTTACCCTTCCGGCCAAACCTCATCACCTTCTTTCAAGGTGAAACCTTCAAAAACACACGGCCACCCACCGCAAACCCAATCTCCTTACGCTTCAAATCCGCGTAAGACTTCTGTCGATCAGAAGCTGCCTTCAACCGCTCACAAATGAGCTTCACCTTCTCAGTGGTTCCTTTCAACAAAGTCGGCATTGAGACCAACTTCTGACCCGTTTCAGCCCAGCAAAAAGGAGTTCTGCACTTCATCCCATACAAGGCTTCATAAGGTGCCATTTGAATACTTGCCTGGTTGCTATTGTTATAAGCAAACTCCACCAAAGGCAAATGCTTCTCCCAAGAGCCTTGAAACTCAATCACGCAGCACCTCAACATATCCTCAAGCTCTTGGATAACACGCTCAGACTGTCCATCCGATTGCGGATGATAAGAAGTACAGAAATTCAGCCGCGTACCCAAAGCTTGATGCAAATACTCCCAAAAACGTGATGTGAACCTCGGATCTCTATCCGACACTATAGACTTTGGCACACCATGCAGACGCACAATCTCAGCAATTTACAGCTCTGCAAGCTTATCCAAAGTATACGTTGTATGCACAGGTAAGAAATGCGCACACTTCGTAAGGCGATCCACAATCACCCACACCGAATTCTTCTTCGATGGCGACAAAAGCAAACCAGACACAAAGTCCATGGTAATCCTTTCCCACTTCCACTCAGGAATCCTCAACGGTTGCAACAACCCTAGAGGAAACTGATGCTCAGCTTTAACCCGCTGACAAACCATACACTTACTCACACACTCCGCAACATCTTTCTTCAAACCCACCCAATAGTACTCATCCCTCAGGTCACGATACATCTTTGTACTACCAGGGTGCATAGCAAAAGGACTACTATGAGCTTCAGTCAGAATAGTACGCCTCAACTCCGCATTATTTGGCACTACTATTCGACTTCCAAAACATAAAACTCCATCATCATTAAAACAGAAATTCGATGGTCTATCCTCAGCAATATCCTGAACATGTGGCACCAACGAATCATCCAACAACTGCTTATCCTTTATCAACTGAACCAAAGATGGTTTCACTTGCAACTCAGCCACAGGACCTCCATCTTGCGAAATACTCAAGCTGGCAAACATGGCCCTTAACTCCACTGCCACCTTCCTACTAAAGGCATCCGCCACAACATTAGCTTTTCCCGGATGATACTCGATCGTCAGATCGTAATCTTTAAGCAACTCCACCCAACGTCGTTGCCTAAGATTCAACTCTTTTTGGGACATCAGATACTTCAAACTCTTGTGATCCGTGTACACAGTACACTTCTCACCATACAGATAATGTCTCCAAATCTTCAAAGCAAAAACCACCGCAGCTAACTCAATATCATGTGTAGGATAATTGCGCTCATGCACCTTCAACTGTCGCAATGCATAAGCCACCACCTTACCCTCCTGCATTAGCACACATCCCAAACCAACGTAGGATGCGTCACTGTACACCACAAACTCTTTTCCTGATTCAGGTTGAACCAAGATTGGAGCTTGCGTCAAAGCTGCCTTAAGCTTCTCAAAAGCTTGTTGTCTTGCTTCTGTCCACTCATACTTGACATCTTTTTGCAACAACTTCGTCAAAGGTGCAACAATCTTCGAAAAACCATCCACAAACCTCCGGTAATATCCTGCCAACCCAAGGAAACTACGGACTACATGAACAGACTTAGGAGGCTTCTAATTCATAACCGCCTCGATCTTCTGAGGATCAACACGAATCCCCTCAGCCGAAACCATATGACCAAGGAACACAACCTCCTTCAACCAAAACTCACACTTGCTCAACTTAGCATAAAGCTGATTTTCCAAAAGCGCTTGAAGACAACCCTCAAATGACCTTCATGCTCTTCCTCGGTACGAGAGTATACAAGGATATCGTCGATGAACACCACAACAAACTTATCCAAGTATTCATGGAACACTCTATTCATCATGTCCATGAAAGCTGCTGGAGCATTCGTCAAGCCAAACGGCATTACAAGGAACTCATAATGCCCATACCTCGTCCTAAAGGCTGTTTTTGGCACATCCACATCTTTCACCTTAAGCTGGTAATACCCTGACCTTAAGTCAATCTTAGAGAACACAACCGCTCCACGAAACAGATCAAAAAGATCATCAATCCTCGGTAAAGGATATCGATTCTTGATAGTCAACTTGTTCAGCTGACGATAATTGATGCACATTCTCATAGTGCCATCTTTCTTCTTCACAAACAAGACCGGTGCACCCCACAGTGACACACTTGGCCGAATGAAACCACAGTCTAGCAACTCCTGAAGCTGCATCTTCAATTCCTTCAACTCCTTAGGTGCCATGCGGTAGGGAGCAATGGACACCGGAGTTGTGTTCTCATATAGCTCTATCCCAAACTCCACCTCTCGACTAGGCGGCAATCCAGGTAACTCCTCCGGAAACACTCCATGGAACTCACGAACAGTTCTGATATCTTGAACACGCAACTCCTTTCAATTAGGATTCATCACAAAGGCTAGGTAAGCCTCGCAACCTTGCCTCAGCATCCGACTCGCTTCTAACGTAGACACCACATTGGCAAGAAACTTCACATTCTCACCAACCACCACCACTTCGTAATCATCCACAAGTTTCAGCGAAACTCGCTTACTTTCAAAATCCACTACAGCTCGATGTTCAACAAGCCAATCCATACCAAGGATTACATCAAAACCATAGAATAGCAATTCCATGAGATCAACAAGAAAAACATGGTTTTGCATTTTCAAGGGACATCTTCTATACAACTTCCGAGTCACAACCGTTTCACCAAAAGAACTAGTCACACGCATACCAACATCCAAAGACTCAACAGATAAACCAAGCATTTGAGCATGTTCACGCAATATATATGAGTGTGTAGATCCATAATCAATCAAAGAAAGTAATGATAAGGATTGCAAAGTGAAGGTACTTGCGATCACATCCGTATCATTCCTTCCCTCACGATGGGCATACACTCGAGCCTGACTGCCACCCTCAGGTTGAACGGCCACAACATGAGCTACATTCTTGCTACCATTATCTCTACGCTGAAAGTTACCACGGCCGTGCCCACGACCTCTCTGTGGCTCAGTTGCTCTCACCGGAGCCTGTCCCTCCTTCAAAGGCTGAGGACAATCCTTCTTCAAATGCCCACGGTTACCACAATTCCAGCATGTACCAAGGTTACCCCAACACTCGCCACCATGTCGTCTACCATAACGGTTACACTCAAGAGTCCTCTGAACAGCATTAGGTCCTTGCTGACCTCTACCAGGGTTACCACCTCCACGCCTAGCATCAAAGTGCTGCCTCATATCCTTATGCCTCTTGTTGCGATCTCTACCATAATCGCGTTCAGCCGCTCTCTTCCCAGAGCTAGATCCACCCGCACGGCTAGTCAAACCAAGATTCGACTCAATGTCCTTGGCTCTAGTGACCAAGACATTGAAATTTGTATAGTCTGCCGCAAGTATAAAGGTCTTCGCATCCGTTACCAACCCATAACGGAATCGTTCGCACCTCTCCCACTCATTAGGGATCGGCTCAGGTGCATACTGACTAAGGCGGACAAACTGAATCTCATACTCAGCTACAGACATGCTACCTTGCATAAGAGACATAAATTCTCTTTTCTTCTCATCTAGGTAATGCACACCAGATACTTCCGCTTGAACGCATTCAGGAAGAACGTCCAAGTCACCTCATCATCTCCCATCCCAGAGATAGTGGTCGTCCACCACGTATAAGCATCACCATGCAGCAGTGACACCACGCAACCCAGCTTCTGCACATTATTGCAGCTCATCTGACCCAAAATCCTCTTGGTGCTTTCCAACCAAGATTCAGATCCTTCCGGAGATAGACCTCTAAACTCAGTCCCTCCCAGACTGCGAAGACGTTCCAAAGACAATCTCACATTGGCATCATCCTGATGCGCAGCTCCATGAGCTCCAGCTACTGCTGCCTGAAAGGCTACAACAATAGCCTGAATTAACATAGTCATGTCAGGAGCAGCTTGCCCCTGCACACCTTCAGGTCCAGCGACCCCAGCACCAGCACCACAACCACCGGGTAGTCCACCACCAGGGGAGGAGGTAAATCCACAACATTCTCAGCGTTCTCATCATTCTCATTCTGAGCCATAGCTCTTGTATTCATCCTCATCTCTCTACGTGGCCCCATTTACAAAGAAAACAATGCACTGACACAAATGCAATAAACACAATTAGGCTCAATAAGGTAAGTAATCCAAGTACTCAAGCTCTTTTTCGAAAACAATCCTTTCATTAGTTTTGATATGGCAATGGGATCTCCTAACACACTCCAACATGGCATCACAACACAAAAGCATCACAAATGAAACCGTGCATCACCATTCATACAACATTCTTTCACCCAAAAGGCACATCTTGCAATCACACATACATCATCCACATAACAAACCCCAATCATACGAGAACCTGGCTCTGATACCACCTAATGTAACCCCCTTAGCCCGGCCTAGACGATTGACCCGAACTACGAAGATTACACGGGGAAAACCAAAGTTAACCCGAAAGTCAACCTTGATCCACGACCTTTTTTTTCTTTTTAAACTTTTCTAGATACATATTAACCTTAAGTGAGTGCTCATGAAACATATTTGAGAACGGCACATCAATTGGGTAACACACAGGGACTTAATTGCACTAATTATAAGTTTAGGGACCATTTTGTAAATTATGAAAATTTGAAGGTCTTTACTGATTTTAAGGTTACCAATATGAAATTAGTCTTGTTACATGCTTCTCTGCCAAATTTGATCTTAATTGAACATCTCAAACTCAAGCAATTGCAACATCAACATTTGGGACTAAAATGTAAAACATGCAAACTTCAGCATCATTCAAATCAGTGCCCAACGGTCACCTGTTTCGAAACACCCACTTGCTGTATCGAAACGCAGGATCAGAACGATGTTGACCGTTTCGATACGCGGGTTGGTTCCGAGACTGGTTCCGAAACGAGGCCTTCCAGTGGCCAAACCGTTTCGAAACATCCCTCAGCGTTTCGAAACACGAAGGCCATTTCAGGCCCCCGTTTCGAAACACTAGGAGGTGTTTCGATACGGTTTGCCCAGAAACAGAAGTAAATGCTGGTTTTTCAGGCATAAACCCGATCAAACACATCCAAAAGACTTCCCAAGCATATCAACAAGTCAACATACATACAAGGTACACATTTAGAGTCCCTAAACACCTTCATAGCATCAAACAAGAAAATTCATAAGTCTAGAGGCATGCATCCTAATATCCAAACCAAATAGGGAAATCAGACCTCCAAACAAGCAATAAAGGCCATTTACAATTCAAAACAACCAAGGCACACATGCCACATCCTTAGAGAGTTTAACTCATCTCCCAAAACAAAACTTATGTTCCCATTGCCAAAATATCAAAACTAATACTGTACGAAAACTTCACCATACATGAGCTTGGATTCCATTGGACACACTTCGCTTCCTTGATGCCTTTAAACACCTCAATTATCTGCATTATTGGTAAAAGAGAGCGTAAGCACAAATGCTTAGTGAGGCATGCTCTAAAGTAAACCAACACATTAATGCACTTTTAGAAAACCTTTTCATCAAAGCTTTTAAACCACATGCTCATCACTTTCTCATGCTTGATAAACTTTCAAACCAAAACTCATTGAAATCACATGTACCTCCATTCTATCTCGTGCATTAAAACCAATGCAAAACTCATGGCAAGGCCATCCACATGCTTGTATTGTCAAAGCATTTCTAAACAAAACACATATGCATATCTCATAGCATAAATCATTTCACCAAGATAGAGATGAGTGAAGATGAAAGGAAGAAGATCCAAATAAATGAAAAAGCTCTTCACATGCTCTTTTGCTCCTTTGGACCCGACATCTATTCCAAAGTCTCATCCATTGAGAGTGCCAAAGAAGTGTGGGATACTCTTGAGACCACCTATGAAGGAACCAATGATGTGAAGGAAACCAAGATTGGAATTCTCAATCTTAGCTATGAGAATTCCAAGATGGAGTCCGAAGAAATGGGGTCCAAGATGTTTGATCGCTTCTCAACCATACTCAACGGCCTCAAAGGATTTAGAGAGACTATTCCGGAAGACAAGCTTGTCCGGAAGCTACTT
Source organism: Hibiscus trionum (assembly GCA_030270665.1). Classification (NCBI taxonomy): domain Eukaryota; kingdom Viridiplantae; phylum Streptophyta; class Magnoliopsida; order Malvales; family Malvaceae; genus Hibiscus; species Hibiscus trionum. The sequence goes on from BSYR01000018.1 coordinate 6,717,130, forward strand.
TACTCACTTCCCGAATCTTGGGATGGGAAGAGAACCGCCATCATAGAGGCAAAAAACTTGAAGACTCTAAAACTTGATGAGCTAGTGGGTTCTCTCCTTACTCATGAGATTATGAAGCAAGGAAGGGAAGAAGAAAAGAAGGAAGAGAAGAGAGTAGAGAAGCTAGAGGTGGAAAAGAAGAAGAAAATTGGAATAGCTCTCAAAGCTTCATTACTTGAGGAGAGCTCTTCTAGTGAGGAGGATGACCTTGAAGAATTGGCTATGATTGCCAAAAATTTCTCTCGATTCATGAGTTCTAACCGTGGAAGAAAAATTCAAAGAAAGATGGACTTCAAAGGTAAAAACAAAGAAGAAGCGAGAGATCAAATCATTTGCTTCAAGTGCAATAAACCCGACCACATTCGTTCGGAGTGCCCTCAACTCAAGAAGAAGGGCTTTGAGAAGAAGAAGAAGCTCAAAGTCAAGCTTGCTACTTGGAGTGATGAGGAGTCATCCGAGGATGACGAACAAGAAGTGGCCAACCTTTTCCTCATGGCACTTGAGGAAGATTCCTCCATGGTAACCTCTAACTCATCATCTTTATATTTTACATATGATGAATTAAATGATGCATATGATGAGTTGCAAGAGGTCTATGATGAATTAGTTGAGAAATACAAGGAGTCGGTTATTAGGAATAAGAAAATTATTTCGGAGTTAAATGATAAAAATGACTCACTTTCTCAAGATAATTTAAAATTTGAGAAAAAGATTTTAGGTTTGAAAGATGAACTTAAATTCTTCCAAGATGAAAATATAGACCTAAATAATCTTCTTTCTCAATGCAATAGTAAACACCAAAAGGTGTTAGGTGAGCTTAACAAGCTCGAAGAGTCTTTTAAATATGTTGGTAGTGTAAAGCATGAAAAAGGTGAATCTTCTAAGACAAACCAACCTAGGAGAAAGACTAACAACTACAAACAAAGTAGCTTTCCTAGACATAGTAGAACTAAAAAGGTTAGAAGTGTATGGGTTCCTAAGGAACTTGTAAAATCTAATAATATTGTTGCTATGTCACCTTGGATTCCTAAGGGAACCAAGCTATTGAGAGCTAACACTCGTGGACCCAAAATGATTTGGGTACCAAAAAAAAAGTTTAATATCTTTGTTTGTAGGGGGAGCATTGCTACAAGGCCAAAGCACAAAGTCAAAACTTATGGTACCTTGATAGTGGATGCTCGAGGCATATGACCGGAGACAAGAGTAGATTCATGGATTTAAAGCCAAAAAGTGGAGGAGTGGTGACATTTGGTGACAACTCCAAAGGCCACATTATATGTATTGGCTCCATAGGTAATCAATCTACCATTCTTATTGAAAATGTCTTGTATGTCGATGGTCTTAAACATAATTTATTGAGCATAAGCCAATTGTGTGACAAAGGATTTAATGTTTTATTTGATAAAAATGGGTGCAAAATTGTTGACATTAAATCTAATAATATTATGCTCATAGGTCATCGCATAGGTAACATTTACATGGTGCATCTAGATGACATACATCTCATGCATGTTTAGTAGCTCAAAATGAAAATGATGCATGGCTATAGCATATGAAACTAGGACATGCTAGCATTAGTGTTTTAGAAAAATTAGTTTCCCTTGATCTAGTTAGAGGTTTACCCAAGATTAAGTTTTCAAACGATAAAATTTGTGATGTATGCTCTAAGGGTAAACAACATAAGTAATCCTTTAAATCCATTAATGATGTTTCTACAAGTAGGTGTTTACAACTCATCCATATGGATTTATTTGGGCCAATTAGAACTATGAGCTTGGGTGGTAAATCTTATGCATTTGTTTTTGTAGATGATTTTTCTAGATTTACTTGGGTTCTATTTTTAAGTACTAAGGATGAGGCTTTAGAAAAATTCATCACATTTTCAAAACTTACCCAAAATGATCTTGAACTTAAAATTTCTCATATTAGAAATGATCATGGAACCGAATTTCAAAATTTAGGGTTTGAAGAGTTTTTAAATGAAAATGGTATTAGCCACAATTTTTCGGCTCCTCGAACTACTCAACAAAATGGGGTAGTTGAGAGGAAAATTAGAACTTTACAAGAAATGGCTAGAACCATGCTTTGTGAAAACAATTTACCTAAATATTTTTAGGCGGAAGCCACAAACACTGCTTGCTACATTGTAAATCGAGTAATGATTAGGCCAATTTTAAAGAAAACACCTTATGAGATTTTAAAATCTAAAAAGCCTAACATTAGCTATTTTCATCCATTTGGTTGCAAGTGTTTTGTTTTAAATAATGGAAAAGACAACTTAGGTAAATTTGATGGAAAAAGTGATGACGCTATTTTCATAGGATATTCTTTAACCTCTAAAGCCTATCGTGTATTTAACAAGAGAACTTTAGTAGTAGAAGAATCTATACATGTTGTATTCGATGATAACCTCCTTCCAAGGAAGGATTCTTGTGATGATGATGATGTAGGAATCATAAATGCCTTTGATGGAGGACAAACTTCAAAGGAGAATGAGATTCCAACAAAAGAAGAGGACACACAAGATCTGTAACCCACTTAGCCTGGCCTAGACGGTTGACCCGAACTACGAAGATTACACGGGGAAAACCAAAGTCAACCCGAAAGTCAACCTTGATTCACGACCCTTTTTTTCTTTTTAAACTTGTCTAGATACATATTAACCCTAAGTGAGTGCTCATGAAACATATTTGAGAACGGCACAGCAATCGGGTAACACACAGGGACTCAATTGCACTAATTATAAGTTTATGGACCATTTTGTAAATTCTGAAAATTTGAATGTCTTTACTGATTTTAAGGTTACCAATATGAAATTAGTCTTTTTACAGGCTTCTCTGTCAAATTTCATCTTAATTGAACATCTCGAACTCAAGCAATTGCAACATCAACATTTGGGACTAAAATGTAAAACTTGCAAACTTCAGCATCATTCAAATCAGTGCCCAACGGTCACCTGTTTCGAAACACCCACCTGCTGTATCGAAACGCAGGATCGGAACGGCGTTGACCGTTTCGATACACGGGTTGGTTTCGAGACTGGTTCCGAAACGAGGCCTTCTAGTGGCCAAATCGTTTCGAAACATCCCTCAGCGTTTCGAAACACGAAGGCCATTTCAGGCCCCCGTTTCGAAACACTAGGAGGTGTTTCAATAGGTTTGCCCAGAAACAGCAGCAAATGCTGGTTTTTCATGCATAAACGCGATCAAACACATCCAAAAGACTTCCCAAGCATATCAACAAGTCAACATACATACAAGGTACACATTTAGAGTCCCTAAACACCTTCATAGCATCAAACAAGAAAATTCATAAGTCTAGAGGCATGCATCCTAATATCCAAACCAAATAGGGAAATCAAACCTCCAAACAAGCAATAAAGGCCATTTAAAATTCAAAACAATCAAGGCACACATGCCACATCCTTAGGGAGTTTACCTCATCTCCCAAAACAAAACTTAGGTTCCCATTGCCAAAATATCAAAACTAATAGTGTACGAAAACTTCACCATACATGAGCTTGGATTCCCTTGGACACACTTAGCTTCCTTGATGCCCTTAAACACCTCAATTATCTGCATTATTGGTAAAAGAGAGCGTAAGCACAAATGCTTAGTGAGGCATGCTCTAAAGTAAACCAACACAATAATGCACTTTTAGAAAACCTTTTCATCAAAGCTTTTAAACCACATGCTCAACACTTTCTCATGCTTGATAAACTTTCAAAGCAAAACTCATTGAAATCACATGTACCTCCATTCTATCTCATGCATTAAAACCAATGCAAAACTCATGGCAAGGCCATCCACATGCTTGTCTAGCAACAACTTCCGGTGGAATCTCTCATCACCGTACTCACTTGTCTAGCATAAATCATATCATCATGGTACATGTGTAAATCATAGCATAAATCATTTCACCATGGTACATGTGTAAGAAAACCATTTAATCATTTACATTGGCATTTAGCATCTCATCAATACTCGGATATGTGGACACATTTCTACACTAGACTCTTCCGGTGGAATCTCACATCACCGTACTCACTTGTCTAGCAACAACTTCCGGTGGAATCTCTCATCACCGTACTCACATGGCGGAATCTCTCATCGCCACAAAGCTTGGGTATTTCACCAAGTCCTACCCGATGGAATGCCCATCATCGGAAAATCTCCCTTTGGCTTAACCAAAGAGCACGTACAAATTTTTAGTTTATAGTGCACTCTCATCCTATTGATCGATCAATTATATCCGGTAAGTTTCTCAACATCTATGCCAATATAAAGTGTTAAAATATCATCACACCTACTGTTTTTCATGCAAAATAACTCAAGTGTTTTCTCATCACTTTTCAAATCAATAATCATACTTTGCTTTAAACCAAAAGCTCAAATCTATTCAATGCATCATGCCATCTCATGACAACTCTACAAGCATAATCTCATGCTCCAAAACATGCATAAAAACAGTAGGAATTTAACCAACACAAACCATGAGCATGTAAAAGCAATTTGGGGCCAAAACACCACTTAGAGAGATCAAATCAAACCATACTTACTTCCGAATTTAGGAAGGTGTTTCAAACCTCTCCTAAATCCCCAAACCTTGAGTTTTTGTCCTCATGGACTTCAAAACCAAACGCACTCACCAATTTCGTTTCGCTTGCTTGCCGAAACGCCGATTAAGCCTCCGGATCAACTCCAAAAGTGTCCGAAGATGTTTCCCCTGTTTTAGACACATCAAAGCAGAGGATTAATGCATCATCATGCATCGAAATCTTCAGCCAACACTCCTAAACTCGCTTCTCTACCTAAAACCAACATTTCGGCCACCAAACACAACCGAAATCACCTCCAAACTCTTCCAAAACTTAACCCAGCCAAGATCCATCACTTATAATCATTTCTAAACATCAATTAACATCAAAAAACAACTCTCAACTCGTCCTTATACCTTCAGCTATAACAGAACACCAAAAACACCTCAAAACCCACCATTTTCATAAGCAAAAACTTAGGAAACACAACCTATTCGGGATTGAATTGATAAAACCTCATTTCTAACATCATTAAACATCCAAAATACATTAGAGAACTATCTCAAAACAGAGCCCAATCAATTACAACGAAAATCTTCAAGATCTCTTCCAAAATCTTGAGTTTTAAGCCAAAATCTTGTTTCTAACATTAAAACCATTTATAAAACTTTAATAAAGGATTGACAACTTGGGAATTTCAGTAAAGAACTGAGTATTTAGAGGAGAATAACAATCTTACCTCTAAATGGTGATTTCTCCTTGATTTGGGCAAAATTCCATGAAAAAACAATGTGGAAATCAAAAGGATTTGATGCAAGATTGATTAGGAACCAATGAGTGATGGAATCTCATCAATTGAAGTAAAAATCTATGTGAAAGTTGCTGGAGAAAAGGTGTTTGGATGATGGGATTTTGAGAGAAAAAGGAATGAGAGAAAATTAGAGAAAGGTAGTTATGAAAATTAAAAAGTAGTTTTCCTTTTCTTTTATTTAATTAAAACATTAATTAAATCACCCAAATTAAGGAAAAATCTGGAGAAAATATTTTGGGTAAATTAGCTCCTTAAAGATTCAAAGTTTCAATCCTTTACAAAATAGTCACTACTAAACTTTGTAAAAATCGCATTTTGGTCACTACACCCAAATGTAGTATTTCCAAGCCTTATTTTTGTAAAATTGATATCACCACTCTCATATATATATATTAAATGAGGATTTTTAGATATTTTTCTATATTTTTAAAGCATCCCGAACTAGGCTTTCCCTAAAACCTCCTTTTATACTCGAACCGTTTCTCAGACCGGTCCGGTTAAACCCTAAACTTCTAAGCCCAAAATTGGGGTGTTACAAGATCCACCTCTTGAAGCCTTGAAGGACTTGGCTCTTGAGCAAAAGGAAGTGAGCTACCAAAGGGAGTGCAACTATGTCAAAGATGGTGAAATCTTGGGTGATCCGTCCAATAGGGGTAACCAGTAGATCTTCTCTTAAACTTATGAACCATGTTGCATTTATCTCATGCATAGAGCCTAAGAATATAAAAGAAGCATTGAAAGATGATTTTTGGATTATGGCTATGCAAGAAGAGTTAAATCAATTTGAGAGAAGTAATGTTTGGACATTAGTTGATAGGCCTAGTAATCAATCTACTATAGGAATTAAATGGGTCTTTAGGAACAAACTAGATGAGAGTGGTAACATTGTGAGAAACAAAGCTAGACTAGTAGCACAAGGTTACACTCAAGAAGAGGGAATAGATTTTGATGAAACCTATGCACCCGTAGCTAGAATGGAATCCATTAGGATGTTGCTTGCATATGCATGTTATCATGATTTCAAGCTTTTTCAAATGTATGTTAAAAGCGCATTTTTAAATGGTTTTATAAATGAGGAAGTGTATGTGGAAAACCACCGGGTTTTGAAGACTCAAAATTTCCAAATCATGTTTTCAAACTCACTAAAGCTCTTTATAGTTTAAAATAAGCTCCTAGAGCTTGGTATGAAAGACTTTCAAACTTTTTAATTGAAAAGGGTTTTGAAAAAGGTAAGGTGGACACTACACTTTTCATAAAAAGGTATAAAAATGACATTTTAGTAGTACAAATTTATGTTGATGATATAATTTTTTGTTCTACTAACGAATGTCATTGCAAAGAGTTTGCTAAGCTAATGCAAGGTGAATTCGAGATGAGCATGATGGTGGAGCTCTCATTCTTTTTGGGACTCCAAATCAAACAAAGGAAGGATGGCACCTTCATCAATCAAGCAAAGTACATCAAGGATATGCTCAAGAAGTTTGGCTTGGAAAATGCAAAGCCTCAAGCCACACCTATGAGCTCATCTACAAAGCTTTACAAAGATGAAGGAGGTAAGTGTGTTGACTCTAAGCTTTACCGTTCTATGATTGGATCATTGCTTTACCTTACCGCAAGTAGACCAGATATCTTGTTTAGTGTTTGCTTGTGTGCTAGGTTTCAAGCTAGTCCAAGAGAGTCTCACCTTATAGCCGTTAAGAGAATTTTTAGGTACCTTAGAGATACTCCTTGTTTAGGTCTTTGGTACCCTAGAGACTCCACCTTCAACCTTCATGCTTATTCGGATGTGGATTCTGGGGGTGTAAAATCGATAGGAAGAGTACTTTGGGAACTTGTCAATTCCTAGGTAGTATGCTCATATCTTGGTTCTCTAAGAAACAAAATAGTGTAGCCTTATCTACCACCGAAGCCGAGTACATATCCTTAGGGAGTTGTTGTGCTCAATTCCTTTGGATGAAGCAACAACTCTTAGATTATGGTATTAAAGTTAAAACCATACCCCTTAAGTGTGATAACACTAGTGTCATATGTTTGAAAAAAAATCCCATCCAACACTCTAGAACCAAACATATAGAAATAAGGCATCATTTCATTAGAGATTATGTCCTTAAAGAAGATGTTGTTATAGAGTATGTTGACACTTTAAATCAATTAGCAGACATCTTTACAAAACCTTTAGATAAAGAGCATTTTTGGTCCCTTAGGAGAGAGTTAGGTCTAACTAGCCTATCTTGACCTTTTAGGACCTCTTTTATGCTTAAAATTGCTTGATCTTGTGAAATTGCATGTTTGTGTGTTGTAACTCTTGAAAATATCCATGCCTATAGCTAGGGGGAGTATGATTCTATTAAAATATGCTTAGAACTGCTCATTCATCATTTGTATTCCTTTAGGAGGTGTTAAAATCGAGCTTATGGTTGTTCTTTAGGCCTAAAATGTATTTCTGGGCTTAGGGTATCGATACGGTCCTACGCGTATCGATACGTGTTCTTCATTACCTTCCCAGACTTCATTTTGCCTTAAACGGGTATCAATACGGTTAAACTCGTTTCGATACGAGCTACAATTGTTTGGATACGGATTGCATCCGTTTCGATACGATCCTTTAACGAGCATTTTATTGGAATTATGTTTTTACCCCCGTATCGATACTCCCTCAGGCGTATCAATACGTGATTGCACATACAACTTTTAATTTGGCATTTAAGAGTTAAACTTTTACCAAAATTAAAATTTCTCAAAACCCTAACAACCCTAGTCGTTTTCAGCCTATAAATAGCCTCTTCCTCCCTCATATTTTCACACCACAACTCAAAAACATCAAGAGGGTTTCAAATCAAGCAAAGCTCTAAGGCTTTTTCATCAATTTGGTGCTAGGCTTTTCTTCCATTCCTCTCTAATCACTATCAAGGTAAAACCCTTTCTTTTTTCTTTTTTTTCTTGTTATTTTCGTTTTCAAATTTTTTGGTTTGTTTTTATGTTTGTCTTCTTAACAAAACTTGTTTTTTTTTAATTTCTTTTCAATTTTTTTTAAAAATTTTTTTACCTTGATTTTTGGTTTTTCAATGAGATGAATGAAGAGATCTTAATGCATACATTTGTTTTCTAGTTCATGGCACCTTCTAGGAAGAGATCACGTCTTAATGAAACCGGTGAATCATCCAATCCCGGAGAGGATGCTCGTCTGAATCTCACTCAAATCTATCAACACTCGTTTCAATCCTCCGGAGCTCTCACCTATTTTCGTCAATTCCAAAACTACAAGATCCGTCCGGAGAGGGTAATCTCTATTCCTTTTCTTGACTCGGAGCGATTCAAGTTTGCATATCTACCTTTGCTCCAAGAATGGAAGTTCATGGATTTTCTCTCTATTCCCGAGTTTTATTTTTGTATTTTGGTTTTAATCTTTTATGCTAATGCCAAATGTTGTGCCAATCGAGATGGTGTTGTTGTCGCGGTTAATTCCTATCTTATGGGTAAGAAAGTCACTATAGATGTTAAATCTATTTGTGAAGTTTTTAAGTTGGAGGATGAAGGCCTTGATGATGAGAATGCTCTTGGCCATGTTCTTAGTGGTTCCGTCACCGCCCTAAATGCTCAGGATCGAATCCTCCATTTGATGGTCTCTTGGTGGTTTAGGCCCTCCGGAGGGAAGTACTCTACCATCCGTCAAGTGGATGACTTTTGGATTCGATGCTTCCGTGAGAGACGACGTCCGAACCTTTCCCGTATCATGTTTGCGGAGATCGTTTATCTTGTGCAACATCGCCACACCACTCTTGTCACTTCCTTCATCTATGGCACGACCCTAAGCTACTTCTTCATACAAAAGGAGATTGATTACTCGCATGACTTCCCAACTCCCCTCACCGATCCCATTGATGAACGCTCTCTTGCAAGGGGTAAGTTCCATTCTTTTAATGGTAGTTGGTTACATCTATCCGAGCTTCCAACCGAGGCCGCGGAACAATTTGCCAATCCTCAAGGTGAACAAGTTCCTCAAGCCCCTCCTCCTCCTCCTCCTCCTCCACCTTCCATGGATGCTCTAATGACCTTCCTCAATGAGCAATTCACGGGATTGCGTACGGATATGGCTTCGGGCTTTACCACGAACGTGGAGACTCGTCTCACCTCTCTTGAAGGCGGTCACAATTCTATGAATATCTCTCTCACTGCTTTCTATGACGAGTGGCGTAATAGCATGAGGAGTGATGATCCAATTGAAGACGAAGATGAAGATGATGAAGAAGGCGGTGATGATGCTTAGAAGCCTCTCTTTGCATTCCATACATATCATCTAGGATATTTTATTTATGCACCTTTGCTTCATGTTTTTAGGATTAAGTTTGAACTATTTTAAACTTATGATTTGATTTCCTGTTGTTTTGGATTTTTAAGTTGATGTTATGGCTTTATTTGAACTTAATGATATTTATGTTGCTTATGTATTTATACCTTTTGCCTAAGTTATGCACTTTACATTGTCTCAATTCTTTTTGATCTAACAAAAAGGGGGAGAGGGAAGCTCACAACACTTAAAAATTTTGATTTTCAACTTAAAAGTTACCTAGCCAATATTAAGGGGGAGTTAATTTTGCAAAGTTTTTCAAAGTGTCAAAAATTTCAAGTTTTGGTTTTGTTATATCAAAAAGGGGGAGATTGTAAAACCTATGTTTGATTTTGATATAATTAAATTGTTAAGGACTAAATTGAAAACTTGAAATTGATTTCTAAGTCCCTTTAATAAGTTCTAAATCACCAACACTTTAAAACTGATTTGGAAAACACAAACTCAAATATTTTCTAAGTGTTCCAAAGCCAAAGTATTGAAAACCGTCCAGGTGTATTGATACGCTTCCAGCCGTATCGATACCTTTTTTGCGAAGTTGGCTACTGGAAAGACGTGTTTCGATACGCTCTTAACCGTATCGAAACAGATTCCATCTGTATCGATACGCCCCTCTACAAAACTGAAGGAGTTTGAATGGTGTACCGATACGACTTAACCCGTATCGATACAGTTTTAATTGAATTTTTAATTCGAAGTGTTTTAAATGTTTTCGACCATTGGTGTCAGTTGTTAGGTAACCAACATTTAAAGTGGCAGTTGACCCGTATCGATACGGTAAACCCTCGTATCGAAACGGAAACTTCCAGTGAGCTAAGTTTAGAAAACGGCATCGATGCGTTCTTATCCGTTTCGATACGCTCTCTATCCCGTACCGATACGCTTACGTACGTTTCGATAACCCCTCTTTATTATGTGCAACGGCTCTTTCTATTTTGATACATGTATCGATATGGCTCCCCGTGTACCGATACGAATAGCTGTAGAAGTGCATTTATGGTGGAAAGAGAGGGTCCCAACGACTATAATCAATTTCCTAACCACCCAAACGGCTAGAATTGATAGAGGATGTATAAATTGAAGCTCTTTGAAGACCAGCAACAACTATTGCATTAAAGACAAACATCCAAGCAAAAATCCAACCTCAAGTGTGCTTATTTTCCAATTTCTTGTAATCCCCAAATTGAGTTGTATCCGATTCTTATTCTATCTTCAAATTTGGGTTGAGTGTTGTACTTTAAGGGTCAAAATTGTATTTGAGAGATATACTTCTTGTCCAATTTCTTCTTTGTTCATTTGTGAGGGTTTGGTCAAAATTTGGGTAGAAAATTTGATCGGTTGTGTAAAGGTTACCTCCTAAGCCTTGAAAAGGGGAAGAACAAATAGTGAATTGTTGAAATGCTTAGTGGTAGCTAAGGTAGTAGATATAGAGTTCATTTGGAACTTGAACCACTCTAAAATCCTTTGCTCTTCATTTTTAATTGCCCATTCACTCCTACAAAGTTTTAAAATCCCAATTCACCCCTCTTGATCTTGATCATTCAATCGATCCACTCAACAAGTACGAAGCAATCGAAACAGGAGCAAAATCTGTATACATCTCCATAGCAACCTCTACTTCTCTAACAGGCGGTAAACCAGACAATTTTTCCGGAAACACTTTCAGGAGATCGCAGACTGTTCTGATATCTTATGGTCTGACCTCGTTCAATTTCAGATTCATCCCTAAGCTAGGTAGGCCTGACAACCAAACTCAAACAACCTCTGAGCCTCTAAAGCTAAAACAACATTCGATAAGAATTTCACATTCTCACCTACCATTACGATCTCACAGTCATCCACAAGCTTTAAGAAAACTCTCTTTGTCTCAAAGTCTACCCTAACTCTATGTTCTGTAAGCCAGTCCATGCCCAGTATCACATCAAAACCGTAAAAAGGCAATTCCATCACATCTACTGGAAACACGTGACCTTGAACCATCAACAGACATCTTTTGTACATTTTTCTGACCACAATTGTATCCCCGAAGGAACTAGTAACACTAACACCTACCTCTAGTACCTCACAAGGTAAATTCAACAACTTTGCATGCTCACTCAAAATACACGAATGCGTAGATCCAGAATTAATCAGAGAAAACAAACTCAATGATTGTTTCGAGAAATTACCTGTTATAACACCGATATCATTCTGAAGCCAACTCATAGGTCTTCACTTCTTTTACCAACTCATATCAGGATCGGTCACCTTGTTCTTTCTCAACAGGAACCAACTCTGGTACGACCATACTGCCCTGAACTAGAGCGATAAACTCTCTCATCAATCACATTTTCTGAAACCTCAGATTCATGATTACCAGTTCCAGGCCCACACCTCGGTCTCATACTTTCCAAAAGCAATAATACAACAACAAACAAAACACACAAACAAAAACAAAAAAAATATATGGGGTTAGCAAAAGCAAGGGTCCAAGGTGCTCAAGTACTCCTTTACTCAAAATATCATTTAAATAAGTAATAGTAGCAATGGGAACTCGACACTATGCTTCAACACAACCATCATGCTAACACATGCTTTCAAACATCGTACTAGCAAGCAACGTCAAACATACATGGCAAAAAATTCACCGAGACATAGCAACAACATAACACATCAACTTACCTCACTTACCTACCCGAGGTCTCGGAACCTCAGGCTCTGATACCACCAAATGTAACCCCCTTGTCCCGGTCTAGTCGATAGACCGGTCCGAACGAGTTACACGGGGAAAACCGAAGCGAAACCCGCTATGGCCTCACTTCGATTAGCAACCCTATTTTTTATTCTTTACTAGAGGCCTTAATTTAAACCCTATGTGATAGGACACGCAGTGAACATACACGATTACAAATCCCACAAGTCATGCAATTTAACAGCCCATTTTAGCTTTTACAACATGTCGTATCGATACGCTAGATGACCGTATCGATACACCTGGACCTGGTCAATGCCCTACAGTCAACCCAGGGAGACTGTATCGGTACGCAGCAAGACCGTACCGATACACCCTCAACGGTCAACTTCTCACGGTCAAACTACAAAGACCGTATCGATACCCTTAGGACCCATACTGATACGCCAAAATCTCGTCAATTTCTCAGATTTCCAGAGAGGTTTTGGCGTATCGATACACCCTCGTGTATCTGTACGCTCTGCCCAAAATGAGCCCCGAGGCAAGGACCGTATCGATACAGCCCTTGGGCGTATCGATACGCCCTGCACTACAAGTCTTATTTTGGCAGCTAAAAACACAAGGACCCGAATCTAGATGCATTTATCGACTCGACTAGCGACATAAAAACTTACATACTTCACTAAGCATGTAACACCCCAATTTTGGGCTTAGAAGTTTAGGGTCTGGTCAGACCGGTCTGATATTCGGTTCGAATATAAAAGGAGGTTTTAGAGAAAGCCTAGTTCGGGATGTTTTAAAAATATAGAAAAATATCTAAAAATCCCCATTTAATATATATAAGAGAATGGTGAAATCAGTTTTACAAAATAAGATTTGGAAATACTACATTTCAGTGTAGTGACCAAAATGCGATTTTTGCAAAGTTTAGTAGTGACTGTTTTGTAAAGGATTGAAACTTTGAATCTTTAAGGAGCTAATTTACCCAAAATGTTTTTCTCCAGATTTTTCCTTAATTTGGGTGATTTAATTAATGTTTTAATTAAATAAAAAGAAAAGGGAAACTACTTTTTGGATTTTCATAACTACCTTTTCCTAATTTTCTCTCATTCCTTTTTCTCTCAAAATCCCATCATCCAAACACATTTTCTCCAGCAAATTTCACATTGATCTTCACTTCAATTGATGAGATTTATATCATCTATTGGTTCCTAATCAATCTTGCATCAAATCCTTTTGTTTTCCATATTGGATTTTCAAGGAATTTGGCCCAAATCAAGGAGAAATCATCATTTAGAGGTAAGGATGTTATTCTCCTCTAAATACTCAGTTCTTTACTGAAATTTCCAAGTTGTCAATCCTTTATTAAAGTTTTATAAATGGATTTAATGTTAGAAACTTGATTTTGGCTTAAAACTCGAGATTTGGAAGAGATCTTGAAGATTTTCGTTCTAATGGATTGGGATCTGTTTTGAGATGATTCTTTAATGTATTTTGGATGTTTAATGATGTTAGAAATGAGGTTTTATCAATCCAATCCCGAATAGGTTGTATTTCCTAAGTTTTTGCTTATGAAAATGGTGGTTTTTGAGGTGTTTTTGGTGTTCTGTTATAGCTGGAGGTATAAGGACGAGTTGAGAGTTGTTTTTGATGTTAATTGATGTTTAGAAATGATTAGAAATGATGGATCTTGGCTAGGTTAAGTTTTAGAAGAGTTTGGAGGTGATTTCGGTTGTGTTTGGTAGCCGAAATGTTGGGTTTATGTAGAGCAGCGAGTGTTGGAGTGTTGGCTGAAGATTTCAATGCATGATGATGCATTAATCCCCTGCTTTGATGTGTCTAAAACAGGGGAGGCATCTTCGGACACTTTCAGAGTTGATCTGGAGGCTTAATCGGCGTTTCGGCAAGCAAGCGAAACAAAATTGGTGAGTGGAGTTGGTTTTCCAGCTTTTAAACGATTATTTGGAGGCTTTTGGGAGCTTAGTTTAAGTCTAAACAACTTAGCTAAGTTCAAGAGTAAGTTTTTCGGAAAAACTCCCTCGGATGTGCCAAGTTATGGTTTGATGCATTAGTTATGAAATGCATGTTTAATTACTGTTTTGAAAGCATGTTTTAGCATGATTAATTCTGGTTTTGAAAGCCTTGTATTGTGGGATGCTCAAGGTAAGAAATCCTTGGTTTGACATGTTATAAATATGGTTTTGATGCATAGTGATGCATGATGATAAGTGGCTTTGATTTATGCTTTAAAACAGTGAATTGATGATGGTATTTGATGTATATTGGCAAGTGATGAAATGGCTTTAAAGTACTTGAATCGGATATAGTTAGCCGGCTATAGGATTGGGTGCACCGTAAGTAAAGTCGCCTTGGATGTTGAGGGGTTGTGATTGTATCGTAAAGTCCATCTAAGTACCCTAACGATTGCGGTAAGATCACAACGGTGGTTGAAATTCCGTGTGTGGATCTTGTGTTATGTGTCCCTTACTCTCGTTAGAGGAATTATACAACTACCAATGAGTGGTGTTGAGGGGTTGTGATTGTACCATTATACTCCACCACGGGAGTCACATCAATGGAGGAATTGCTCTTTAGTGTGAACCTTGTGTAGTCCGGTAGTGTGTATGAAGCGTGTGGGACAACGCTTGTAATCCGCGTATCCGATTGTGTTTTGTGTAAATGGTTATGAACTATCACTTGAAAGCCAATATTATGTATATAAATTTAAAGAAGCATGAGATGCTTGAAAATGATGCATGGTAGCATGAGAAAAGAGATGAGCATGTGATTTAAAAGCTTTGTTGAAAGTGTTTTCTAAAAATGCATTGTTGTATTAGTTTTGGTTAGAGCTTGCCTCACTAAGCATTTGTGCTTACGCTCTCTTTTACCAATAATGCAGATAATTGAGGTGTTAAAGGGCATCAAGGGAGCTAAGTATATCCAAGGGAAGCTAAGCTCATGTATGGTGAAGTTTCCGTACACTATTAGTTTTGATAATTTGGCAATAGGAACCTAAGTTTTGTTTTGGGAGATGTGTTGAACTCCCTAAGGTTGTGGCATGTTTGTCTCTATTGATTTAAATTGTAAATGGCCTTTAAATGCTTGATTTGAAGTTTGTTTGCTCTTTTGGTTTTGATAATAGGAACATGCCTCTAGTCTTGTGAAATTTCATGTTTGGTGCTATGAATGTGTTAGGGTGTCCTAAACATGTACCATTTATGTATGTTGACATGTTGGCATGACTAGGGAGTCATTAGATGGTGGTTGAATGGGTTTATGCATGAAAAACCAGCAAAATCTGCTGCTTCTGGGCAAACCGTATCGGAACACTCCCTAGTGTTTCGAAACGGGGGCCTGAAATGGCCTTCGTGTTTCGAAACGCCAAGGAATGTTTCGAAACGAATTTTCCACTGGAAGGCCTCGTTTCGGAACCAGTCTCGGAACCAAAGCGCGTATCGAAACGGTCAACGTCATTCCGGTCCTGCGTTTCGATACGGCAGGTGGGTGTTTCGAAACAGGTAACCGTTGGGCACTGATTTGAATGGTGCTGAAGTTTGCAAGCTTTACATTTTAGTCCTGAAAGTTGTGTTTGCAATTGTATGAGTTTGAGATGTCCAATTATGGTGAATTTTGACAGGGAAGCATGCAACATGACTAATGTCATATTGGTAACATGAAAATCAGTAAAGACCCTTTAATTCACAGAATTTACATTTTGGTCCCTATTCTTGTAATGAGTGCAATTGAGTCCCAGTTTGGTATCCGATCGCTGTGCTTTTCTCAAATAAGCTTTATGGGAACTCACTTAGGGTTAATGTGCATCTAGACAAGATTAAAAAGAAAAAAGGGTTGTGAATCAAGGTTGACTTCCAGGTTGACTTTGGTTTTCCCCGTGTAACCTTCGTAGTTCGGGTCAACCGTCTAGGCCGGGTTAAGGGGGTTACAAAGCAACTATAGATAAGCATACGGGACGGTCTAAACATACAACGAAGCAACAACCACCAACTAAGAACACATAGATGAAACTAGCAAACGAACATGCTTAGCAAACCAACAAAGAGTTAAAGGCCATAACAAACATACTCCCAAACCACAAGAAACATGAAACAATAAACATACACATAATCTAGAAGCATTTCACCCTACTTCAAGCATGATCAACACTTATCATACATTCAAAAGAACATACATCCAAGGCTAACCAAAGCTAAGCATACAATGCTACCTAACCAACAATGAAGGCAACCAACACAAGATAAGCATTTAGATAGGAACTTGCATACAAGCATGCATACTAAACCACTTCATTCATAGAAAAACAAACACCTACCTAAACATTGCATAACAAGGGTCACATGCCTTTGAAACAAAACACTTAAACATTCAAGGCAAGCAAAAGACATACATTTATATCCTTCCAACACATGTCAAACAAAGCATTTCATACATGACCACACTAAACCTCAACATAACATAACTTCAACCTTTAAAACATGCTCAAAACATAAACAAACCATCAAACATGATATATATATTTAAGGCGATAAAGCATGCTTAACAAAACCATTTAGCCAAAAGAAACATACGTTCACCTAAGCAATGCACAATCAAGGTTTACATGCCTTCAACCAAAAACATAAGCATTCATAAGACATAGTTAAAAACCCCCAAATAAAAAACACTTAGGCATCAACATAAACATGGTTTACAAATCCATCAACACAAAGCATTAACAACATAAAACCAACACAAAAGAGTCTAGATACACGCTCCTAAAACACGTAGCATTTCCCATTGCTAAACTACTACATTATTTACCAAACCATACTTGAGCAACTACCACACGCTTGGACGCCCTTTCCTTGCTCCTTGCTAACTCAACGCTAATGATATGCATTGTCGGAAAAAGGAGAGCGTAAGCATAAAACTTAGTGAGCGAATCTCTAAAAACACACCAACAATGCAGTTTTCAAAACATAAATCTTAGATGAAAAGCAAACCATTTTAAAGTACGAAAGGAGACACAAATAATCACAATTACATGGTATGCACATGCATAACCAAAACATGGTGGGACCACACATCACCGTTCGACTAGTAGTTTTCCGATGGGACCACACATCACCGTACTCTTCTACTAGTCACTACCGGTAGGACCACACATCACCGTAGTCTTTGACTAGTTACTACCGGCGGTACCACACATCACCGTAGTAACGACAACCATCACGTGAGGTTCGACACCAACAACGACTACACAACAACATTAAACATAGAGTAAAAGCAACCCACACTTCACGACATATCACAACAATCACACACACATTAACACTTAATGAACAAGGTGAAATAGCAACTTACACTTGGGTTTAGGCTAGCCCTTAAAGCTCACCCAAACCCCCAAGAAATCTCTTTGAACATATTTAAACATCAAAACAGTTTTCACTCACCATTCGCACACCAATGCAAACCACAAAGTCGTCTCAAGCTTTCGAACTTGCCGGGACCGCGTCCGAACCCCCCAAGGCCAAATCCGTTGTTTCTAAACAATCAAAACATTGTATTAACCTCTTAAT
This sequence comes from Hibiscus trionum, assembly GCA_030270665.1. NCBI lineage: Eukaryota > Viridiplantae > Streptophyta > Magnoliopsida > Malvales > Malvaceae > Hibiscus > Hibiscus trionum. The sequence continues at coordinate 6,735,112 of BSYR01000018.1, forward strand.
CAACCACAAATTTACTGTTATACATCAGCTCACAATTCCACAATATTTTCTCAACATTTCAAAGCCGAAATCCTCCCAAATAATCTCATTTTCGTACTCCAGCAAAACTCAGCCATTACCCCTCAATTTAAACACTTAAAACACTCCAAAACATGTCCAAAACATCACCCTAAGGCTGTACAACCATCAGCCCTTCATTTCCCCACATAAACACCTTAAAAACTCTTATTTTCCACTCCTAAAAATCACCTACAGCAGTAGTTTCGGGAATCCAATCAAACCAGCACTATCACCACTCAAAAATCATCAAATAACATCTAAAAACACCCATCCAAGGTCCACATACCTCCAGCCCTCTTTTTACCATAAAATCAAGCCAAAAACTCAATTATTTCACTTCTAAAATCCACCCCTAAGACTAGTTTCAGATATACTATAATTAAGCAACATTTTTAACATGTTATGACTTCAAAATAAACTTTAAAAACACCCCAAAATACTGCCCTACCCATACGGGATTTCACCCCAAATCCCCACTTTTCATAAATCTTAAAATTTCAAGGTTGAGAATCAGTGGGTTTTGCAAAACCAACTTTAATTTAAGTTAAATTTAAGTAAAACAAGGAAAAGAAAAGAGGATTTACCTTCAAATGTCTTCAATGGAGGAAGGGAGAAGAAGATGAGAGAATAAGGTTTTTGGAAGAAGATGAGTGGTTTTGATTTTCAAAACCCTCTTAAAATTTCATTAATGGCGTTTTCGTAAATAATGAGAATTTTTATAAAAATCAGCTCTTTAATTTAAATTCAACCCGAAACTAATCCTAGATCAACACTGATAACTCTCGGGCCTAAAACAAGGGTGTTACAAGAGTTGACCTTTTGGAAAACGTTCACCTTGACCTTTCTCGACGTCCTGAATCCGAATTCGCTGCCCGTTTTGTCGAATTCAAACCCGAAAGTTCCGTTTTGCTAAGTTCAATTAATTATTCATAAAATTTGGTTGAGTTATGAATTTCAGAATCTGATTCGGAAAATTCTCGTGTTCAGGTATCGACCCTGAGGCTGACGAGTTACCTCTAGTTTTTCGGTCTGATCAGGCACGTTCTTTGAGATCTTTCTGTGAGTATATTTTCGGATTAGTTTTATGTTCTTAGTTGGTGGCATAGTGTTAATATTAGTTCTAATATAGTATTCATACCTCGTTGGTCATGATTCAGCTAAAACTGAGCGTAAGACGCGCTTTTCTCGGCATTAGAGCTACTGTTGCTTAAAGGTGTGTCTCTTCCTGTGTTATAAACTTGTTTGTTACTTTTATGCTATAAACTTGTGTGATTTATTTTGTGTTGTGATTTGTGAAAGTTTTTGGATATCATTCATAATTCAAGTTTCTGGTGAGACTCAGATTTTAAAATCTGCATCATATCATTGTGGGTATATGGTTTGGGATTTGTTTGGGGAAGTTCAGTGGTTTCACCTTTCGGGCTGAATTCTGCTTCGGATCAGTGGTTCCACCCTTCGGGCTGAGTTCCACTTCTGATGGTGATGATGGAGAAAGTAGGTTCTGGGGAACCTTACTTTTCGGTGTATCGGAGATGGGTACTATGATTCATGTGCATCAGACATCATATCATCATGATCCGGTTTTGTTGTGTTTTCAAAAAAGTCTTTATTAGAAAATAAAATATTATTTTGTTTTCGTTTTCACTTTAGAGACACACTAAGCTCTTTAGCTTACATCCCTTAGTTTTTACTTTTCAGATATCTCAGATTTTTTAGGCGATCGGTACTTGGAGCATCTCCTGTTTATTCTAATAAATTATTATTCAGTACGAACCTTTCTGTTACCTCAGAGTTATTATTTTAATATTGTTTGGGATATTTTTGTAGTATGGACTTTGGAACTATTTTTAATTTGGGTTTTATTAAATGCATGCATCTATGAAGTTACTTTCGAATTTTTATTCAAGTTGTCAGAATAATGATATATGATTGCGTTTTATACTGAATGAAATTATTGAGTTTATTATTTATTTTTGAGAATAATTTATACTTTTAAGTATTTAACTTTAAGATTTATAACTTCTGGGACTAGTTTTCAATCGTGACTTCCTAGATTCGGCCCATTCCTTCTGGGCTGGGTTTAGGGGGTTACATTTTAGCCCATGTGTCCTAATCTTAAACTAACCCAACTTCCGGTAAGAAATTTTGTAGCTACCTCATCTCTTAAATGATTACCATATATGTTACAAAATGCGTAAGGAATTTCGTACCTACAACATATCGCACCCTACCTACGTAATTCGGTACACAATATATAGTAAAGAAAGTAACTATCGAATTTGTTACCCCATGTGTCCTAATCTTAAACCAACCGAACTTATGGTAAGGAATTTTGTAGCCACCTCATTTCGTAAAGGATTACCCTATATTTTACAAAATGCGTAAAGAATTTAGTACCAACAACATATCGCACCCTACCTACCTAATTCGGTACACAATAGATAGTAAAGAAGGTATCTACCAAATTTGATACCCCATGTGTCCTAATCTTAAACCAACTCAACTTATGGTAAGGAATTTTGTAGCTACCTCATCTCTAAAAGGATTACCCTATATGTAACAAAACGCGTTAGTAATTTTATACCTACCTAATTCATTGCATAATATATAGTAAAGAATGTAACTACCGAATTTGTTACCCCATGTGTCCTAATCTTAAACCAACCCAACTTATGGTAAGGAATTTTGTAGCTACCTCATCTCTTAAAGGATTACCCTATATGTTACAAAATGCGTTAGGAATTTCGTACCTACAACATATCTCACCATACCTACCTAATTCATTACATAATATATAGTAAATAAGGTAACTACTGAATTTGTTTCCCCATGTGTCCTAATCTTAAACTAACCCAACTTATAGTAAGGAATTTTGTAGCTATCTCATCTCTTAAAGGATTACCCTATATGTTACAAAATGCGTTAGGAATTTCGTACCTACAACATATCTCACCATACCTACCTAATTCGTTACATAATATACAATAAAGAAGGTAACTACCGAATTTGTTACCCCATATGTCCTAATCTTAAACCAACCTAACTTATGGTAAGGAATTTTGTAGCTACCTTATCTCTTAAAGGATTACTCTATATATTACAAAACACGTGATAAAAATGATACCTATTACATATCTTACAAAACCTACCTGATTCATTACAAATTATATGGTAAAAAAGGTAACTACTTAGTTTACCACTCCATATATCATAATCTTAAACAATATATCCGCATTCATTTCATATCGGTACTATTCTTATCATATCGGTACTATTCATTTCATATAAGTATTGTTCATTACATATAGGTATTGTTCATTACATATCCATACGTTACAAAACACGTGATAACTTAAACCATAACTTTTATTAACATTGCATCAAAACAAACTGAATTTACCATCCCATATATCATAATCTTAAACAAACATTGCTTCATAACTTTCATTAAGGAGTAAAATGTTACAAAATATGACCATTCATCATACAAACATAACTTAAATCATATCTTGCATTAACATAACCCATCCAAGATTCATTACATACTAGTGCCACTTAAACTATTTTTTCCCTTGTAGCTTCGAAATGGCAGTTGACAAAAAGAAACTCATATCTCCACACTTTCTTCATTGCATACCCAAAAAATGCAGTCAATGCAATTGAAGCTATAACTGTAAAAATCCAAGCAAATCTCTCATTTCGTCTGTCCCTATTGTTTGCTTTGGTTTTCTTCATGAGACTGAGAAGAAAAAAATTGTTCAAATATTCATTGAAGGCTAGTACCACTCAAAAAAATTACAGGCTTTGTAGAATCTCTTCTCGTAATTCGAACACCCATAAAATCGTCAACTTGGGTTGTCATCTGTCCATCCAGTCTTCAACACTGCCTCCTTGTAACACCTACAAATCGGAATTTCGTGAGCCTTATCCATTGCAGCCATGTCCTTGAGACCTACAATTTGTGTGTTCTTTTTTTAGTCGAAAATGATTATTAATAGGTTTAGGATTTGTAATCTCCATAATAGGGATAATTATAATGGACAATTATTTAAATACTAAATCGTAACATCTATATGGACTATCGCCGATATAGGCAATACACATGCGAGAGGAAATTTTTAAACTAAATATAAGGAATTTTTCCTAACTAGTACCGATATATGTTATACAGACCGATATAATTTATAGCTTCGATGTCATTCAGTTTATGTTAGTATCGGTATCCACTTAAATGTACCGATACTAGTAACCCAAACATGTTCTTCGACCTCTGTAACACTCCAATTTGGGGCTTAGAAGTTTAGGGTTTGAACCGGACCGGTCTGAGAAACGGTTCGAATATAAAAGGGAGTTTTAGGGAAAGCCTAGTTCGGGATGTTTTAAAAATATAGAAAAATATCTAAAAATCCTCTTTTAATATATAAAGGTGATTGGTGAAATCAATTTTACAAAATAAGGTTTGGAAATACTACATTTCGGTGTAGTGACCAAATTGCGATTTTTGCAAAGTTTAGTAGTGACTGTTTTGTAAAGGATTGAAACTTTGAATCTTTAAGGAGCTAATTTACCCAAAATGTTTTTCTCCAGATTTTTCCTTAATTTGGGTGATTTAATTAATGTTTTAATTAAATAAAAGGATGGTGAAAACTACTTTTTAACTTTCATAACTACTTTTCCTAATTTTCTCTCATTCCTTTTTCTCTCAAAATCCCATCATCCAAACACATTTTCTCCAGAAAAATTCACATTGATCTTCACTTCAATTGATGAGATTTCCATCATCTATTGGTTCCTAATCAATCTTGCATCAAATCCTTTTGATTTCCACATTGCATTTTCATGAAATTTTGCCCAAATCAAGGAGAAATCATCATTTAGAGGTAAGATTGTTCTTCTCCTCTAAATACTCAGTTCTTTACTGAAATTCCCAAGTTGTCAATCCTTTATTAAAGATTTATGAATGGTTTTAATGTTAGAAACAAGATTTTGGCTTAAAACTCAAGATTTTGGAAGAGATCTTGAGGATTTTCGTTGTAATTGGTTGGGCTCTATTTTGAGATGGTTTACTAATGTATTTTGGATGTTAAATGATGTTAGGAAAGAGGTTTTATCAATCAAATCCCGAATAGGTTGTGATTCTTGAGTTTTTGCTTGTGAAAATAGTGGTTTTTGAGGTGATTTTGGTGTTCTGTTATAGCTGGAGGTATAAGGACGAGTTTAGGGTTGCTTCTGATGTTAATTGATGTTTAGAAATGGTTAAAAGTGATAGATCTTGGCTGGGCTTTGCTTTGAAAGAGTTTGGAGGTGATTTCGGTTGTTTTTGGAAGCCGAAATGAGGTTCTTGTGTAGAGTAGCGAGTTTAGGTTGTATTGCTGGTGAATTTAATGCATGGTGATGCATTAATCATCTGTTGTTATGTGTTAAAAACAGGGGAGAGTGATCCGGAAGCGATAGAGGTGGCGTTGAAGGTTTCAGACGCTTGGGAGGCTTGTCGGCTAGCATAGTTTTGTGTATCGGTGAGTGGAGTTGGTTTTCCAGCTTTGAAACGATTATTTGGAGGTTTTGGGAGCTTAGTTTAAGTCTAAACAACTTAGCTAAGCTCAAGAGTAAGTTTTCGGAAAAACTCCCTCGGATGTGCTAAGTTTTGGTTTGATGCATTAGTTATGAAATGCTTGTTTAATTACTATTTTGAAAGCATGTTTTAGCATGTTTAATGCTGGTTTTGAAAGCCTTGTATTGAGGGATGCTCAAGGTAAGAGATCCTTGGTTTGTCATGTTATTAATATGGTTTTGATGCATAGTGATGCATGATGATAAGTGGCTTTGATTTATGCTTTAAAACAGTGAATTGATTATGGTATTTGTTGTATATTGGCAAGTGATGAAATGGTTTCTAAGTATTTGAATCGGTTATAGTTAGCCGGCTATAGGATTGGGTGCACCGTAAGTAGAGTCGCCTTGGATGTCGAGGAGTTGTGATTGTACCGTAAACTCCATCCAAGTACCCTAGCGATTGAGGAAATTGGCGTCACCACGATGGAGGATGGATCTCGTGGGTGGACTTTGTTAAGCGTCACAACGGTGGAGGGTTGCTCCCGTGTGTGAGCTTGGTTAAGGTGATTACAATGGTTGAGGTAGCTCTCATGTGTAAGCCTTGTGTTGTGTCCCGACTCTCGCTAGTGGGTTATACAACTACCGATGAGTGATGTTGAGGGGTTGTGATTGTACCGTTAAACTCCATCACGGGTGTTGAGGGGTTGTGATTGTACCGTTAAACTCCATCACGGGTGTTAAGGGGTTGTGATTGTACCGATAAACTCCACCTTGTAACGTCGGTAGTGTGTATGAAGCGTGTGGGACAACGCTCGTAATCCACGTATCCGATTGTGTCTTGTGTCGAATTGGTTATGAACTATCACTTGAAGCCAATGTAACGTATTTGATTGTAACGAAGCGTGAGATGCTTGAAAATAATGCAAGGTAGCATGAGAAAGTGATGAGCTTGTGGTTTAAAAGTTTTGTTGAAGTATTTTCTAAAAATGCCAATGTATGAGAAAGAAATGTGTCACATGTACCAATGCTTGAGATGTTGTATGTTTTGAGAAATGCATATGAGATAATAATTTTATGAAATGCTTTTGTATATCAAGCATGTAAGGCTTTGCCATGAGTGTTGCATTTGTTGAATACATGAGGTAGGTAGAAAGAACATATGGTTTCCAAAGGTTTTTGCTTTGAATGATCATCAAGAATGAGAAGAGTATAGTGTGAAGTGGAAGTGATTTCCAAGGAAATTGCTTTAAACTTTGCATGAAGTGATTGTGCATGGAAAGATTTAAATGGTAGAAATTGCAAGGATGTTGTTTTGGGGTGAGTTGTTTGGTGTTTCATAGTTAAATGTTGGTTTTCTTGTTAAGCAATGCATGTTTTAAAGCAATGGTTTTTCAAAGGAGATTTTCAATCAATACTTTGGGTTATTGAGTTGTGAACACATTTTAAGATGGTTTTATGATTCGCTGCATTGATGGTGTTTTGGTTTTGAGCATTCCTCACTAAGCATTAAGTGCTTATGCTCCTTTTTGTCCATCAATGCAGATAATTGAAGTTTGGACAGCAAGAAGCAAGGGATTCAAGAAGAGCTCCACTTGAGAAGTATGTTTTGGTTTATGGCTATAGATAATAAAGGCAATGGGGGGGAGTCTTTTACGTTGATGTGTAATGAGTTTGTTCATCTTGAGCATGTTCGGTTTATGGTTTGATACTTGTTGAGGATCGCTTCGCAATATTTGAATCTTCTTCTTCATATGTTGATATGCTATGCTCTTTGTTTAAAAGTAAGATCTTGTGATGAATATGATAAATGAGTTGGTGTGCCTAATGCTTGATTTGTATCTAGTTTTTAATGCAATTTTGTAGTTATAATGCTTGGCATGTTGTTGATATGTTGTGGAATGATTTAAAGTGTGTTTGATGGTGATTTGATGTGAAAAACCAGAAATTTCTGCTGTTTCTAGGCAGGGTGTATCGAAACACCCTTAGTTGTTTCGAAACGGGTGCCTGAAATGGCTTGGGTTGTAACCCCCTCGTCCCGGTCTGGCCGGATGACCGGTCCGAGTGAGCTACACGGGGAAAACCGAGTGAAAACTCCTTAAGAAATTTCCCCTCGGTTAGCAACCCTATTTTTTTCATTTTAAATCTTGTCTAGATGAGTATTTAATCCTATGTGATCATACATCGGAACAACATTCACGAGGCAAACAAACGAACTCAGCCCAACATCTTACAGCCCAATTTCCAGCTTTAATTACAGGCGGTATCGATACCCTTAAGGGGTGTATCGATACCCCTTAACTAGGTTTAAGCTTTAACTGCAGGCGGTATCGATACCCTTAAGGGGTGTATCGATACCCCTTGACTAGGTCAACTGGTCAAAGTCAACCCGTAGAGACCGTATCGATACACCCAAGGAGTGTATCGATACCCTCCCCAACGGTTGACTTCCCACGGTCAACACTAAGATGACGGTATCGATACACCAGAGGCCCGTATCGATACCGAAATGGACAGTAGCTCCAGTGACCAAAATGGTATCGATACGCCCCCCTCGCGTATCGATACACGAGGCCTGAAACAAGAAGGCGGTATCGATACTGGATGAACCGTATCGATACCCCTGCACAGCAAAAACTCCAAAACTCAGCTAAACGAACAAGACTCGGACCTAGATGCAATTTAGGACTTCCCTAGACCCAAACAAGCATTCATACAACATTTAAAGGTCATTGTTTAGCCATACAAACACCCAATATGTTCATACATCAAGGGAAACATGCAATTGAATCAAAGATGACACTTGAGCATTCAAGTCTCATACTCCAACACTCAAACATAAAGGCAACCTCAAAAGGCACAAGACAACATATAAGAGGTTTGCATCACTAACAAGGCAACCTAAACGTCTAGAGGCATGCCACCATACACAAACATTCATCAATGCATTCATGCATTACAACCCATAATCAATCCAAAACATCAACATAAGGCATTAACAACAAGCCAACACAAATGAGTCTAGATACACGCTCCTAAAACACGTAGCATTTCCCATTGCTAAACTACTACATTATTTAATAAACCATACTTGAGCAATTACCACACGCTTGGACGCCCTTTTCATGCTCCTTGCTAACTCCAAGCTAAAGATCTGCATTGTCGGAAAAAGGGAGAGCGTAAGCATAAAGCTTAGTGAGCGGAGCTCTAAAACATAACTACGACAATGCAGGGTTCAAAGCTTTCTTTAAAAATAAGGGTCAACGCATACAAATCATCCAACGACCTAATCCTTCTACTAACATACAAGTTCAACCAAAGGTCAACAATATAGGCATTCATCGTGGCATTACACTTCATGGTATGCATAACGGCATGATCCTAAATTAAAGCAAACCATAGGAGGAATGACATAGTGAGATACAACATGAGCAACACATGGTATGCACAAGCATAACCAAACACACACGGTGGGACTACACATCACCGTTTCAACTAGTAGTTTTCCAATGGGACTACACATCAAAGTACTCTTCTACTAGTCACTACCGGCGGGACTACACATCACCGGAGTCTTATACCACTCGCTACCGGCGGGACTACACATCACCGGAGCAACGACAACCATCACGTGAGGTTCGACACCAACCATGCAACACTACACAAAAATCACCATCATGTAACATGTACTCACTATATCATGCACAACCATACAAGTTGCAACAAAATCCACAATTAGGCATCACTTACTACATTACAATCTTACCAATCACAAATGGTCTTACTCACCATTTTCGTGCACAACCTGCACCAACTTACACACATCTTGCAAGGCATCTCAACAACACCATTATTATCATCATACAAAATCAACGATTTAATAAATAGCAATATGCTTCCTCCCAAAGTATTGGAATTTCATGTATAACAAAATATCATTTCAAGCAATGAAAAACAATGATAAAAGAGGAAATTTAAAGAGGCATTTCACATCACTTACTCTTTGAGTTTAAATTACTTTCAAGCCCAAATATAAACCACTCTCAAAATCATCTTTGAACCAAAACAATTCTTGAAAACATTTCCACATGCACATGCTTGAACCAACCTTTGAAAATCAAATTAAAACAGTAACCACTCACCTTACTTCCTTAAGCAAATCAAGCAAAGCCGACTCAAGCCTCCTCACTTCCGGATTCGATCCCAAAGCTTTACCAACGCAAATCCTTGCCTCTAATCATCCCAACACAAGTAAATTAACCTCAAATCAGTCCACAACGTAGCAAACCCGGAACACAAACCAAGCTCAAAACACATGTTTTTCGAGCCAAGAACAACCCCAAAAAGCCATTCCCGAGCAGCCCCTTTGCACAGTCCAAAACCGATGATTCCCACACTTAAACTACTCCCAAAAGCTTCCAAAACAACCCTTATACATAGCCTAACCATCAGCCCACAAATTCTCACACAAAACACCCCCAAAATTCAACATTTCAACACTCTAAAACCTCACTAAAACCCAATTTCGGGAAACACCATAAAACCATGTAAAAATCGGATATGTTGAACCTTATAGATAGTAAACAACTCATATATCATTAATAAATCAAAAACTTTAGTTTAAGACAACAAAGATGACATTTTTAGTCTAAACCTTCAAAATACCAAAATGCAAAATCATGGGTTTTAATGAAATCTAAGAGTACTAGCATGTAGAGGAAAGAGAGGGCAAGTCGAATATATGTTTACCTTTCGAAAATCACCAAGGATGAGGAAGAAATATGATGAAATAGTAGACTAGGGGAAAGGGGAGTTTTTGTCGTGAGATTTTGGAAAGGAAGAGGGAAGAAGATGATGAATAATCCCTTTAAAATAAGAAATGGGTTTTTAATTCCACAAGTCCATTTATTTACAAGAGTGCCATTAATGAGATGGCTATTTCCCCTTTTCTCTAAAAACCATCCAAATTAAATTTTCATTTCAATTTAGTCCAACATAAAATGTTTGCTTTTGAAACCCGAGGCCCAAAAGGTTATTTTAATTATAAAACTGAGCCCGAAATAATATTAAAATATTATTTTCACCCGACCCCTAAACCCGGGTGTTACATGGGTGTTTCGGAACGGCTAGAAGTGTTTCGAAACACTTTGGGCTACTGGAATGCCCTGTTTCGGAACCAGTTTCGAAACGGGTGGGCGTTTTTGACCTGGTGTTTCGAAACACTCTTGGCTGTTTCGAAACGGGTGACCGTTGGACACAGTCTTGAATTGCTTTGAAGTCTGCATGCTTTACATTTTAGTCCTGAATTTTGTAATGGCAATTGCTTGAGCTTGAGATGTCTTTTTAAGCTAAAATTTGGCAGAGAGGCTTGTAATATGATTAATTAAGGTTCGGTAAAGTTAAAATCTACAAAGTCCTTATATTTTCCAAAATTTACATTTTGGTCCCTAAATGCGTATTTCTTGCAATTGAGTCCTTAAACGTTTTTCAATCGCTGTGCTTTTCTCTTCCAAGGTTCTTGAGCATTCACATAGGCTTAATACACATCTAGAAAAGATAAAAGAAAAAAGGGGTCGTTGATCAAGGTTGACTTTCGGGTTGTCTTTGGTTTTCCCCGTGTGATCTTCGTAGTTCGGGTCTAACGCCTAGGCCGGGCTAAGGGGGTTACATTTGTTGATATCAGTGCTAAATTGCGAACTTTTGGGGCAACGGTAAGTTTGTGGTAAGTTGTTATGGTAAATGTTGGATGTTTAATCTAATGTGTGGTTGAATGTTGGTGGGAAAATATGACTTTGAGTGAATTGTTGATGTTTTTATCAAGCTTTTTTGTTATGAATCTTCTGTGGGCTAGTGTGAGCATGTATTGGTGGTATGCTGATGTTGTAAATTGATTTTGTGTAATGAAAATGTGATGTGTATGATATGTTGATATTATGCTGTTGAGGGTGAATGTTGTTTGATGAGGGCATGATTGAAGTTTGCTGATGGATATGCTTGATGTTTATGATATCAATGTTTTTATTGATTGTTATGTCATGTAAAATGGGAAAACTCGGGATACCCATTGCCTTATTATTATAGTTATGTGTTAGTTTGGAGTTGGAGTCTTGAATCCTTGCTCGAAGCTGGTCTGATCGTTTTGTTTGTTTTGTTATTGTTGCTTTGTTAGTAATAGCACAATGGAATCGTTAAGAAAGTGGCAATTGGGTACGATGGTTGCTGCTTTAGAGCAGGTTGTTAAGGGGTGGAATTCACCTTTTGGTTGAGGTGTTTCGTATCAGTCGTCTGTGCTTGGAGTTGAGGTGGTAAGGCAGAATGAGAGAGTTGGTTCTCTGATGAAGGATTTGTCATCTGTGGGACATGAGAGTTTGTCAAAGCAACGTTTGCATGGTTGGGGGGCTGTGGAGTATCATGGTTCGACACCTGAGGCGTTCGAGGCTTGGTTAGCCAGTATAATTCCGATTTTGGATCGGGAAGGGTGTGATAACGCCTGTAAGCTGGGAAGTGTTGTCTTGTTAATGTTGGAGGATGCTTGTGCTTGGTGGACATCTGTAGCGGTGGCAATGAACATCCACGATATAGATTGGGAGTTCTTTGTATCTGCCTTTAATAGAAGATACTTTGGAGATAGGTTTCCAGGGGTTAAGCAACGTGGGAGTGTGGGTTCAGATTGTGATGGTGAGAAGAATGCAAACAAAAGAGATGTGAGTACTGATCTTGAGAGTGGTCAGTGTAAGATGTTACGCGATGGTAGGGTTCACCTGAACCAAGGTTCTGGTGGTGGTGTTGATGTGGGTTTAATGCAATATGACCAAGGAGTGGTAGTTCGGTTGCCGATGTGTGACCGTTGTGGAAGGCGTCACGTTGGAGCTTGTTGGGGTGTGGGAGTTTGTTGGAACTGTGGTTCTAGGGAGCAAGTGAAGCGGGATTGTCCTCAAGTGGTGAGATCAGCTTCGGTGCATGAAAAAGGGTCTCAGAAAGGTCGTGAGCGCGGTCGAGACAGAGTACGGAGGTGGAAAGAAAGGCAAGGAGGTGTGATAGGTCTGGCGGATGGATCTTGTTGGAATTGTGGGTCCGTTGGACATGTGAGACGGAATTGTCTAGAGTTAGCTCGGGGTAGTCAGGGTTCGTTGCAGCAAGGAGTCGGTGATGACCTTAAGGTGTTGGTTGATGTTGCGATGGTACGGCCGGAGAATAGTGGTTCTGCGGGGAAGGGAGTTTGTCTATTGGAACTCCGGGGCAATGAGGTGATTACAGGTAATTTTGCTAAGTAATCTTTGCCCTAGTTATCTTTGTTTGGTTCCGGTTTAGATTTCTTTGTGTAGTGAGTAGATTCTTATAACTAGAAAGTTTGGGTGGTAGTCGGTGTTGTTTTTGGAAACAACTTTAGAGTGAAGAGGGTACTAGTGGAGTATTTTTGTAGTTAGCAATTGTTAGAGTGGTGGGGCCGGAAAAGTTGGAGATGAGGTAAGAGGTTGTTCTTAGACGGATTCTGAGGGTGTTATTGGTAAGTGTGAACCGACATACATGCACAGTTAAAATCATTTGATTATATTATATATATATGTTGGTACATGCATACATGTGACATGAAATTAGAGGTTTTGCATACATATGCACAGGCATTGATAGGGCATGTTGGAGATCATGCATACGAACGTTCACACTTGCTAATATCTAATTGGGTCCGATAGTGTTGTGGTAGGATTAGGTTGGTTGGTGGATTTAAAGTGTTGTTTTGGTGCTAGGTGAATGCTAGAAGTAGTAGAAGATAGTAGATATGTTGTCAGTAGTAGTGGATGTGATCTAGCATGATGGCGGAAGGAAGGTGATTAGGTGCTTAGAGAGTTTAGCGGTGTGGTGATAAGGAGGTGATCGTTTGGAGTTAGAATCGTTTGAGGTGGTTTGGAATAATAGATAAGTGTTGTAGTTTCTCTGTGATGGGTGTTTGTTATAGGATAGTGGATGTGTCTCCGGAGTGTGGAGGTATCTTGTGTTGGTAGATGCAACATGAGGGTTTTTGCTATGTAGGTGATGGTTCGTAGTAACCTTAGGGAAGTTGGGAGGAGGTCATGTTGAGAGCTGTAGATAAGGTTTGGCTTGGGATGAGTAGAGGTTTCATGGTCTCATTATGTTTACATGTGGATGGTGTGGGTGGTATCCAGGTAAGGTTAGTGTTATAGTTTAAGATTGATGTGGAAAGGCAATGTAAGTTCAAGGGTCATTGTTGGGTGGTCGGGGTTTTTGTGAGAAGGTGGTTGGTTAGTCGTGTACATGTAAATCTTTCCTAAGTCAGTTGGGGGTAAGTGGAACAGCTGGTGGAGTTAAGGTTAGAGTCTTGTGACGTGGATTTCGGATGTTGTGTGAGTAGTTTTGATGAGTTGTTGTGGTAGTGGTAGAGGCGGATGTGAAGGAATGTTATCAATACATTGAGAGGTTTGGGTAAGCAGTTGTTGCTTAAGAAATTTTTGCTTGTTGTGGTAACCTTTGAAAGGAGTTGAGCGGTTTGCAAGGGGTTTTAGAAGCAGCGAAGGTTGTGGGTTACATAGTGGCTGAAAAATGGATGGGTTGGTGTCACCGAGTGTGTGAGTTTGTTGAAGGAGTTATGAGGTGAGGCGGAGTATGTTGTGAAGGCTTAAGAAGTTCTTCGTGATGTTGAGGGTCCTGCACAGTTTGAATGTGTGAAAAGCTAAGCTGAGGATAGTAACCGTGTGTGTTAGAAGTCTTGTACCGTGAGTAGTGGAGTTGGAGTTGGGTATAGAGTAAGTTTGGTTTGAGGATGTGTTGGTTTCGTTGTGTTCTGGGCTGAGGATGTTTCCGTGGTGGTTAAGTCTCTTGTGATACTTTGCGTATTGCTTTGGGAGGTTTGGTACCGTGCTCTCTTCGCAAGTTGAAATTTCGAGGACGAAATTTCCTAAGAGGGGGGGAGTTGTAACACCCCAATTTTGGGCTTAGAAGTTTAGGGTTTGAACCGGACCGGTCTGAGAAACGGTTCGAATATAAAAGGAAGTTTTAGGGAAAGCCTAGTTCGGGATGTTTTAAAAATATAGAAAAATATCTAAATAACCTCTTTTAATATATAAAGGTGATTGGTGAAATCAATTTTACAAAATAAGGTTTGGAAATACTACATTTCGGTGTAGTGACCAAATTGCGATTTTTGCAAAGTTTAGTAGTGACTATTTTGTAAAGGATTGAAACTTTGAACCTTTAAGGAGCTAATTTACCCAAAATGTTTTTCTCCAGATTTTTCCTTAATTTGGGTGATTTAATTAATGTTTTAATTAAATAAAAGGATGGTGAAAACTACTTTTTAACTTTCATAACTACTTTTCCTAATTTTCTCTCATTCCTTTTTCTCTCAAAATCCCATCATCCAAACACATTTTCTCCAGAAAAATTCACATTGATCTTCACTTCAATTGATGAGATTTCCATCATCTATTAGTTCCTAATCAATCTTGCATCAAATCCTTTTGATTTCCACATTGCATTTTCATGAAATTTTGCCCAAATCAAGGAGAAATCATCATTTAGAGGTAAGATTGTTCTTCTCCTCTAAATACTCAGTTCTTTACTGAAATTCCCAAGTTGTCAATCCTTTATTAAAGATTTATGAATGGTTTTAATGTTAGAAACAAGATTTTGGCTTAAAACTCAAGATTTTGTAAGAGATCTTGAGGATTTTCGTTGTAATTGGTTGGGCTCTGTTTTGAGATGGTTTTCCAATGTATTTTGTGATTCTTGAGTTTTTGCTTGTGAAAATGGTGGTTTTGGGGTGATTTTGGTGTTCTGTTATAGCTGGAGGTATAAGGATGAGTTTAGGGTTGTTTTTTATGTTAATTGATGTTTAGAAATGGTTAGAAGTGATAGATCTTGGTTGGGCTTTGCTTTGAAAGAGTTTGGAGGTGATTTTGGTTGTTTTTGGAAGCCAAAATGAGGTTCTTGTGTAGAGTAGCGAGTTTAGGTTGTATTGCTTGTGATTTTAATGCATGGTGATGCATTAATCCTCTGTTATGTGTTAAAAACAGGGGAGAGTGATCCGGAAGCGATAGAGGTGGTGTTGGAGGTTTCGGACGCTTGGGAGGCTTGTCGGCTAGCATAGTTTTGTGTATCGGTGACTGGAGTTGGTTTTCCAGCTTTGAAACGATTATTTGGAGGTTTTGGGAGCTTAGTTTAAGTCTAAACAACTTAGCTAAGTTCAAGAGTAAGTTTTCGGAAAAACTCCATCGGATGTGCTAAGTTTTGGTTTGATGCATTAGTTATGAAATGCTTGTTTAATTACTGTTTTGAAAGCATGTTTTAGCATGATTAATGCTGGTTTTGAAAGCCTTGTATTGAGGGATGCTCAAGGTAAGAGATCCTTGGTTTGTCATGTTATTAATATGGTTTTGATGCATAGTGATGCATGATGATAAGTGGCTTTGATTTATGCTTTAAAACAGTGAATTGATGATGGTATTTGTTGTATATTGGCAAGTGATGAAATAGTTTCTAAGTATTTGAATCGGATATAGTAAGCCGGCTATAGGATTGGGTGCACCGTAAGTAGAGTCTCCTTGGATGTCGAGGGGTTGTGATTGTACCGTAAACTCCATCCAAGTACCCTAGCGATTGAGGAAATTGGCGTCACCACGATGGAGAATGGCTCTCGTGGGTGGACTTTGTTAAGCGTCACAGCGGTGGAGGGTTGCTCCCGTGTGTGAGCTTGGTTAAGGTGATTACAATGGTTGAGGTAGCTCCCATGTGTAAGCCTTCTGTTGTGTCCCGGCTCTCGCTAGTGGGTTATACAACTACCGATGAGTGATGTTGAGGGGTTGTGATTGTACCGTTAAACTCCATCACGGGTGTTGAGGGGTTGTGATTGTACCGATAAACTCCACCTTGTAACGCCGGTAGTGTGTATGAAGCGTGTGGGACAACGCTTGTAATCTGTGTATCCGATTGTGTCTTGTGTCGAATTTGTTATGAACTATCACTTGAAGCCAATATAACGTATTTGATTGTAACGAAGCGTGAGATGCTTGAAAATGATGCAAGGTAGCATGAGAAAGTGATGAGCTTGTGGTTTAAAAGTTTTGTTGAAGTATTTTCTAAAAATGCCAATGTATGAGAAAGAAATGTGTCACATGTACCAATGCTTGAGATGTTGTATGTTTTGAGAAATGCATATGAGATAATAATTTTATGAAATGCTTTTGTATATCAAGTATGTATGGCTTTGCCATGAGTGTTGCATTTGTTGAATACATGAGGTAGGTAGAAGGAACATATGGTTTCCAAAGGTTTTTGCTTTGAATGATCATCAAGCATGAGAAGAGTATAGTGTCAAGTGGAAGTGATTTCCAAGGAAATTGGTTTAAACTTTGCATGAAGTGATTGTGCATGGAAAGATTTAAATGGTAGAAATTGCAAGGATGTTGTTTTGGGGTGAGTTGTTTGGTGTTTCATAGTTAAATGTTGGTTTTCTTGTTGAGCAATGCATGTTTTAAAGCAATGGTTTTTCAAAGGAGATTTTCAATCAATACTTTGGGTTATTGAGTTGTGAACACATTTAAAGATGGTTTTATGATTCGCTGCATTGATGGTGTTTTGGTTTTGAGCATTCCTCACTAAGCATTAAGTGCTTACGCTCCTTTTTGTCCATCAATGCAGATAATTGAAGTTTGGACAGCAAGAAGCAAGGGATTCAAGAAGAGCTCCACTTGAGAAGTATGTTTTGGTTTATGGCTATAGATAATAAAGGCAATGGGGGAGAGTCTTTTACGTTGATGTGTAATGAGTTCGTTCATTTTGAGCATGTTCGGTTTATGGTTTGATACTTGTTGAGGATCGCTTCACAATATTTGAATCTTCTTCTTCATTTGTTGATATGATATGCTCTTTGTTTAAAAGTAAGATCTTGTGATGAATGTGATAAATGAGTTGGTGTGCCTAATGCTTGATTTGTATCTAGTTTTTAATGCAATTTGGTAGTTATAATGCTTGGCATGTTGTTGATATGTTGTGGAATGATTTAAAGTGTGTTTGATGGTGATTTGATGTGAAAAACCAGAAATTTCTGTTGTTTCTGGGCAGGGTGTATCGAAACACCCTTAGCTGTTTCGAAACGGGTGCCTGAAATGGCTTGGGTGTTTCGGAACGGCTAGAAGTGTTTCGAAACACTTTGGGCTACTAGAATGCCCTGCTTCAGAACCAGTTTCGAAACGGGTGGGCGTTTTTGACCTGGTGTTTCAAAACACCCTTGGCTGTTTTGAAACGGGTGACCGTTGGACACAGTTTTGAATTGCTCTGAAGTCTGCATGCTTTACATTTTAGTCCTGAATTTTGTAATGGCAATTGCTTGAGCTTGAGATGTCTTTTTAAGCTGAAATTTGGCAGAGAGGCTTGTAATATGATTAATTAAGGTTCGGTAAAGTTAAAATCTACAAAGTCCTTATATTTTCCAAAATTTACATTTTGGTCCTTAAATGCGTATTTCTTGCAATTGAGTCCTTAAACGTTTTTCGATCGCTGTGCTTTTATCTTCCAAGGTTCTTGAGCCTTCACATAGGCTTAATACACATCTAGAAAAGATAAAAGAAAAAAAGGGTCGTTGATCAAGGCTGACTTTCGGATTGACTTTGGTTTTCCCCGTGTGATCTTCGTAGTTCGGGTCTAACGCCTAGGCCGGGCTAAGGGGGTTACAACGTCCACATTCCTTACAAATATAAGCAATATAACCCTAAAACTAAACGCCATTTGATGCGTTTCACTTTAGTAATGAAAAATTATTAAACCCACCGTACAATAATCCCTCTAAATCATTAGTAAACACTAAGTTTTTCCAAAACCCTAGAAATGTTTCATACTCGAGTATCATTTTGGTTCCTAGTAACACAAAAATAAAACATTGCCTTGATTACCTGAATATTATGTGCACTCCCTTTGCATGACACCTTCGACCGAAATGAAACAATCCTTTGGAGTCACCAGGGAGATTTGAAATGAGAAACCCACGTAACTTTTCTCACAGTACCGGTAGCCTTTAAATACTTCAATTAGGGTAAGGAATTTTGTAGCTACCTCATCTCTTAAAGGATTACCCTATATGTTACAAAATGTGTTAGGAATTTTATACCTACAACATATCGCACCCTACCTACTTAATTCGGTACACAATAGATGTAACACTCTGAATTTCAGCCTTAAAAATGAATGGAAAATGAATATTGAAAGAGAATGAGGTTGGTGGGGTTTGAACCCACGATCTCAACCCTTCTTTCTCCCTTGGGTGGCTAACCATTGAGCCAAGTGCTCATGTTTGTCATGTTTTCCCTAGAGTAATACTTGGATTAAGTTTGGGGTGATATTGAATCAAATTCAATAACCCATCTGACTCCTCACTTACCCAAATTGTCGTTTTGAGTTTGAAAATACCCTTGGGATATCCAAAGTTTTTCCCCCACCCAACCTCATCGGCCACTCGTCCGATCTACACCACCGTAACACCATGAACGTCACCGTCGTTGCCGGAGTGTTTGCCACCTCACATCGATCTCATCTCTGGCCTCCACGTACAAAATCGAGCCACATTTCATCGGGAAAGCTCATCTGACGTCTCGGCCAAAAACCTCAAATCGCACCTCTATTTCTTGCGCTTTTCGGCCTTGTCTACCGTCCGTTCGCGACACAGCCACCGGATCCGAGCTCCTGACGAAGTGGCGAGCAAAACCCAATCGGCCGATTATGTGTCCGACGCCGGTAAGACGTTCATCGGAGCTTTGAGCCTTCCGGCGTGATTTTGGCGTTTTAGGTGATTTTGGATCGGTGCTTTAGGAGTCTCCGATGTTCATTTCGGTGACTGGCTGGCGAGTTGCTGCCAAATAAGGGTACTTATAGTTCTTGGAATACGAATTGTTGAGGGATGTCAAATCCGGGTTCAAGGGTGTTCGAATGTCGTAAGTTGATCGATCGATGTAGCTCGGAGCCAAGGTAATACATTACTACCTTCTGCATGCTTTCAAAACTTATTGGTATTCGGTTAATGCTTGCATGACCATGATTGAGCATATGATTGTTTCTGCTAATGTCAATCAACTAAGAAGTAAGAATATAAGGCCATGGCAAAAACATTCGAATAAGAGGTTTGATATATCGAAAGGACTCCCGAGTTTAGCAATCGATTAATAAAAGCAGCTGATCTCCAAGTCTGATTACTTTGGCTAATGAATTACAAAAATGCCCTTGATGTATGAAAATGACTAAAATACCCTTGGCCATGAAAGCGATCTAAAAATCTACCATAAATCTAGTAAAGCAACTAATTCATCTACGAACCTCATTTTGCTTGTAAAAGTTTTGGTAACAAAGCTTAAACCTTCAAAACTGTAAAATACTCAGATTTTCTTGAGTTCTGAATAAGTCTCCAAAGATAAGCTTATAGAAAACTATTCGTATGTCTGGATTAGTCAAAGTGGCGTAAAAAGATTGAAAACATCGATAAGGCCGAATTGATTGAAATGAACGTAATGACCAGAAGACTGAAATATTTTCGGGTACTAATTGACAATTTATCTGAAATGATGGATATACCCTCGAGGTCTTAAATGAATGAATAGTTGAAAGAACCGAAAGGCTCAAAATAATTAGAGCACCTTCGGGCATCGAAGTGATTGAAAGTACCTCTAAGACTTGGAATAAGAAATATCAATAAAGCCAAACAAAGGTAATGGCTCTGAAAGTGGTAATACACGACCCTCGTTGGTTGGTTGTTCGAGAACTATTGTGACGTTGGAAGAATACCATACAAGAGCATGTTCGAGTTATTTGGAGAAGGTACCTAGGTTAATGGTAAGAGCAGCCTGTTCTTCGTGTGTATTCGATGCCATGGATCTAGTTCAGGTGCAACACACATGTTCGGATACTTGGAAAATACCAGTTGAATACTTGTTCGATTTCTCGTTGTATGTTTAGTGGTTGCTTGGCGAAGACGAGTTTTTGTTATACAATGTAGTCAGTTCTGAGAAGTACTTGCGGTGTACTGATCCGGTTAAATAATAAACCTTGTGCGATGGTTTACGATTAGTTCAAAGGGACTTGGAAACCTGATAAGTAACCAGAACTTCTGAACCCCGAACGTCGCTGCTATTACATGATATTATAATTACCAAATTACCCCTAAAAATCGAAATGACCAGAATGCTCTCATAGGCTTAAATGATTGGATCACTCTCGATACGTTTGAAATCTCAATGTTCTCAATGTGTCAACTTTCGAATGTTGGTTTAAGCTGTTAGTACCGAGCTCCCTCGCCTAGGGACCTCGTTCTGAAACCAGTCTAAAATTGTCAGACGTCCTATGCTCCATTTATGATAATTATCAAGTGTAACCCCCTCGTCCCGGTCTGGCCGGATGATCGGTCCGAGTAGGCCACACAGGGAAAACCGAAGTGAAACCCGTTAAGGTTCCCCCTCGGTTAGCAACCCTGATTTTTTTCTTTCATTTTAATCTTGTCTAAAGGCGTATTAAAAGCTAGGTGATCACGTCAGCGGAAAACATTATCTAGGAAACAAATTCGAACCACAAGCCATACATTAAACTGCTCATTTTACACATACAGAGCAGGTCGTATCGATACACCAATCAAGGGTATCGATACGCCTTGACTTGGTCAACCCAAACAGTCAACTCGGAGAAGACCGTATCGATACAGCCCTTGAGCGTATCGATACGTCCTCCTCAGTCAACATCTCGTGGTCAACGAGATAAACTCGTACCGATACGCCCCATAACCGTATTGATACGTCAAAAACTCCCCAATTTCTCAAAATTCCAGTGAGCAAAAACCGTATCGGTACACC
Organism: Hibiscus trionum; assembly: GCA_030270665.1. NCBI lineage: Eukaryota > Viridiplantae > Streptophyta > Magnoliopsida > Malvales > Malvaceae > Hibiscus > Hibiscus trionum. The sequence goes on from BSYR01000018.1 coordinate 6,756,564, forward strand.
CCCGCGTATCGATACGCCCAACAAAAACTGAGCCCTGTAGGCAAGACCGTATCGATACGTCCCTTAGGCGTACCGATACGCCATGCTCTGCAATGCTCCAATTTCAGCAAGAACCCTCAAGACTCCAACTCTAAATGCATAAAGGGACTCCCTAAGACAAATACAACCAGTCATACAACATGCTACGACCATGGACTAACATGTAGAGCAAGCAAGATGATCAACAAGGCATAGATTGAAACATTCATTCGTGGCATTACATACTAGCAACATTTCATTAAAGGCATGATAGAAGACATAAGCTTGTGGTTCGAATGTGTTTCCTAGATAATGTTTTCCGCTGACGTGATCACCTAGCTTTTAATACGCCTTTAGACAAGATTAAAATGAAAGAAAAAAATTAGGGTTGCTAACTGAGGGGGAACCTTAACGGGTTTCGCTTCGGTTTTCCCCGTGTGGCCTACTCGGACCGGTCATCCGGCCAGACTGGGACGAGGGGGTTACATCAAGTGTCTCTGAGAAATATATTGAACCATAAGTGTGTACACTATGTCCGTGAATACACTCTGCTTTAAACTAAGATTATATGCTCTGAATTAAAAGTATGACTCTGTCACCCGTAATGAAAGCTCAACTCTTGGCTTTGTCTTCTGATACAGAAATATATCTGATATTTGTCTTTTGATACAAAAAATAAATCTGATATAAGTCTTCTGATATAAAAATATATATGATATATGTTTTCTAATATTACTGTCTTCTGAATATAAACTAAATTTCATCTGGGTATATTATCTGGGATATAAATGAAGATCTGTAGGCTCAGTGCTGGTAAGCCCTTCTAGACCTAAGCTCCTACACCTGACGGGCCTGGGGTAAGTCTTTTTGGACCTAAAGTGTTCCCTTAGGTAAGTTTCTACGACTGGCGGGCCTAGGGTAAGTCTTTCTGGACCTAAGACGTTCCCTTAGGTAAGCTTCAACGCCTGACGGTCCTAGGGTAAGTCTTTCTGGACCTAAAGCATTCCCTTAGGTAGGTTCCTACGCCTCAGGCCTAGGGTAAGACCTTCTGTATGCAGTTCAAGGGGAATTGCATTTTGGAGTTCGATTGAGGGTAGTTAAGTAAATTAATATAACTTTCTGACCTCTTCTGAAACAAACCCTACTAAATTAATGTAACAAAGTTGAAGTCTCAGTAAACTTACAATTCGCGCTTAATGACCACTCTGAACTCTTTGATTCAACTTCTGAAATCTGAATCTCTTTTTAATCTCTGACTTTAGACTCATCTCTTAAGGCTCGGGTAATCAAATAAAGAACAACTCTGCTACCTTCTAATATAATGCTTCACTGAATTATCGAATCGTAATTTGAACCTATCGTTGCCCGGTTCTTCATGACAATGTAAAGCTTTCCATATACCTACTTGTGCTTTTAGCATCTCTTGATAGTTTGTATTACTGAGCTTTACGAAGCTCACGTTGTTTTTAACATCACAGGTTAAAAGATCGACCATGTTGCAGCTATCAACGTTGGTATGGAAGTTTCTTCGGCTTTGCTTGTGGAGTACGACACTTGTGTAATTAGAGGGCATGTATGACACGTTTTGATTTATATTCGAGTATGAAACTTGCATTAACAACTTTTATCACAGTTTTGTTTCATTGTCTGAATGTTTTCTTAAATTGTATTTAAATTTAAAACTTGATGTATGACTTTAAATGTTTAGCAATTTGTTTACTTGAAATTTTAACGTGGGTCACTCCGGTGACCCTAATGTGACTCCCTAGGATTCGTGGTAATGCATAGGCGGGTCTAGGGGGTTACAATAGATAGTAAAAAAGGAAACTACCGAATTTGTTACCCCATGTGTCCTAATCTTAAACCAACCAAAGTTACGGTAAGGAATTTTGTAGCTACCTCATCTCTTAAAGGATTAACCTATATGTTACAAAACGCGTTATGAATTTTGTACCTACAACATATCTCACCATACCTAACTAATTCGTTACACAATATATAGTAAAGAAGGTAACTACCGAATTTGTTACCCCATGTGTCCTAATTTTAAACCAACCCAAGTTATGGAAAGAAATTTTGTAGCTACTTCATCTCTTAAAGGATTACCCTATATGTTACAAAACACGTTAGGAATTTTGTACCTACAACATATCGCACCTTACCTACTCAATTCGGTACAAAATAGATAGTAAATAACGTAACTACTGAATTTGTTACCCCATGTTTCCTAATCTTAAACTAACCCAAGTTATGGTAAGGAATTTTGTAGCCACCTCATCTTTTAAAGGATTACCCTATAAGTTAGAAAACGCGTTAGGAATTTCGTACCTAGAACATATCTCACCATACCTACCTAATTCATTACATAATATATAGTAAAGAAGGTAACTACCGAATTTGTTACCCTATGTGTACTATTCTTAAACCAACCCAAGTTATGGTAAGAAATTTTGTAGTTACCTCATCTCTTAAAGGATTACCCTATATGTTACAAAAAGCGTTAGGAATTTCGTACCTATAACATATCTCACCATACCTACCTAATTCGTTACACAATATATAATAAAGAAGGTAACTACCGAATTTGTTACCCCATGTTTCCTAATCTTAAACCAACCTAACTTATGGTAAGGAATTTTGTAGCTACCTCATCTCTTAAAGGATTACCCTCTATGTTACAAAACACATTAGGAATTTCGTACCTACAACATATCTCACCATACCTACCTAATTCATTACATAATATATAGTAAAGAAGGTAACTACCGAATTTGTTACCTCATGTGTCCTAATCTTAAACCAGCCCAAGTTATGGTAAGGAATTTTGTAGCTACCTCATCTCTTAAAGAATTACCATATATGTTACCAAAAACGTTAGGAATTTCGTACCTACAACATATCTGACCATACCTACCTAATTCGTTACACAATATATAGTAAAGAAGGTAACTACCGAATTTATTACCCCATGTGTCCTAATTTTAAACCAACCCAACTTATGGTAAGGAATTTTATAGCTACCTCATCTCTTAAAGAATTACCCTATATGTTACAAAACCCCTAAGAAAATTTGTACCTACAACATATCTCACCTTACCTACTTAATTCGTTACACAATGTATAGTAAAGAAGGTTACTACCGAATTTGTTACCTTATGTGTCCTAATCTGAAACTAAGCAAACTTTTAAAGCATATCGATATTGTTCATGGCATATCGATATTGTTCATGGCATACCGATACTGTTCTTGGGGTTTCGGTATTGATTTGTTATTCTGTTTCTTGGAAATTTTTAAAGCATTTTGACAACAAAACATTGGAAGTGGTGGTGAAGCATATTGAAATAAACAAGACGCTACCATATCTTACAAAATATAATATCATTGCAAACAAAATCATGCGTCATTACATGAGATTAGGTACTGAAACCAACATATCAAGCAAAAAGTTTAAAGTACGAAAAGTACCAAACTAGTATCAGCACAAGTCATAACAACTAACAAAGTGTTTGCTGCAAAACATTAAAACCAACATAACAAACATATTTAAGCATCAGACTCCGGTGGTGGGGTAGTCAAGTGTGGAGAGGGAGCAGCTGCCTGAACCGACAATGTGTCCAACTGACCAACAACAACAGAACGAAGTTCCTCCAGTTGAGTTTACATGGCCAATTGTTGACTGTGAATGTCGGTCAGTCTTCCATCAAACTAAGATTGCATAGCTGCAAATCTCATATCAAATGCCTCCATCATGACACAAAAGTGTGGAGGAAGGGCAGCCTCAGCGGAACTATGATCATCATCATTATGAGGGTCATTAACAGGGTCGTCAACATCACGCAACACATCCTCTATGGTCTCATTTGTAGGTCTTTTCCCCTTTCTCTTTCACTCGGTCCCCGCAAGCTCAAAATGGCATTTCTTTAAAGTTCTCAAATTTATGGGGGTTGCCAAAGGAATGACAACATCTAATAAGCAATCAATACCCTCTTTTATGAAAATTTTACTAAGAAAACAACCGTAAACAAGAGTTTCAATACGCCTGATGAACAAAGACATCATAATTCGCATACTACGTAACTTCATACAAAAGTATTTTTGATAATTTCTTACATACTACAAGTCATTATCTTACCAATTTCTTCACAAGAAGCACTCTGGTAGCATTGCCTCGGGTACTTGGTAAGCTATCAAGTAACTTTGCTTCCCGAAGACCCATATCCAATACACAAAGAACCCAATGTTGGTTCTTGTCAATAATGGAGATAAATATCTGCAAATACATGTGTATTTAGTATGCCTTTAAAATTAAAAAACACAAAATTTCATATCCAGATAGTACTATGGGCCAAAGTTTATTCTTACCATTTCACAACCAGTCATCGTCCCATAATTCTTGAATATCTGAACCCAATAATGAGCAAGTTGTCCACCATCCATTGAACAATTTATAAGTTGCGTCTACATTTCACAAAACTATTTTTTAAGCTTTCAAATATAACAATGTATTTTTTCTACTATACATAATGAATGTAAAGAGTGAACTTACACTTAAGCAGCATGAGAGATACTCTCTCCTTGCACTACGCTTCATTGCAATGTCTTCACCAACCATAATCCATCCAACAATGTCAATAATCTAAATAATGCAAAACCATGTTAAACATTTTATATGATTTTATTAATTCAAATTAAATTATTTCATTGCTTGAGGTATAAATTAAACTAACCACATCACTAACCCAATGTCCAGGACGTAAAGTATCTGCTTCACTTGTAATCACGTACATGTGGCAAAAATGAAGGACGATTTTTCTGCACAAATATATATTATTTACCAATTATTACCGATGCTACACATTGCAATAACAATGGATGCCTTACTTTTCCAACAAAGGCGTGTTCCATATGTAGTCACACGTGGCTCTTGCAGACGGCCCCACCCCATCACTTATTTCAACATAGGGCAGTACCTGAAACACTCCAAACTTTCACATAAATTATTCAATGCTATTATATATATATATATACAAAGGTAACAACATTAATATAATAACTACTTGTACCAATATTTATAAATTATCAAACAAAATTAAATAAACTATATAATTCGAAATAAAGTACATTACATTTAAAATCATTACCAAAGTTCTACTAAACTCAAACGTCCAAACCAAGTCCTAATAAAATGGAAAACCCCATTACCATCAAGAAATTTATATTTCATTACACACAAAATCTTCGGAATATAAGGATATTACATTAAGTAACGATGATCAGTATCAAACATTTTTATCATCGCAATTACTTATTGCATGTTTTGAGTTTTCATTCGTCCTGTTTTTCCTTCTCCACTAACCTTACTTGCTGCTTCATCATTCGCCTTACCCTACAAATATCATATATGTTAATAATACTTCAACGGTAAACATTGAGATCTAATCTATACACTAAAATAAAATTTTACCTTTCTCTTTTTCGTTACCACTGCTACATTGTCCTCCTTCAACACATTCTGATCTTCAACAAACACATCCGTCTGGATACCAACTTCTTCATTTCCCTTACACATAGGAACATCAATTTCTTCTTATCACGCTTCCTCTTCATCAATCCCTATGCCAAATTTTGCATCAACAACACATAAAGCATTCTTCAAGTACATTGGGTTCACACTCATACCAACCACATAATCAACCACCATTTTCAGTTCATCCTTCAAAGCCTCCAACATCTCCTCAATCTTACTTTGCTTTTCTAGTCCCGCTTTCATAGTCTCTCTCATTTCATTCACATCTGCAACGACCTTGCCAAATGCCTCCATTATCATTTCAGTAGAGGAACTCGTATCTTCACCCTCTTTTCCTTCACTTCGACCACCATCCGACCCAATAACCTACAAATTACATCCATTTATTATATGTATTTTATGTCATTTCTATTCATTACACACTACACATTACACATATTTAACAGGTTACTTACCTTCAATTTTTTTTGCAGGACACTCTGCCCTAATGCAGGAAACAAGTCTCCTCACCTCCTTCTCCCCCATGCATGTATGCAAGCAACGTGGTCTTCAGCCCAAGTTCCTCTGTTAGGATCTTCTCTCCAATAATCATATAATTTCACCTACATTCCAAATTACACACAACATTAATAAACTCGGTCCATGCTAAAATTTTCACTACCACCATAATACATCAATTTACTACCATCTTACCTCTAAGATTGCTATGCACCCGGTCATGTATGATTGACTGTCACCAAAATTATGTTTCGATATAGAATCAATTAATCTCTCATATGAAAACTTACACCAATTCAGTTTGCCCTTCAACTCATCAGAGAACAATAACTTCAAACTTTCTGTTGGGATCACCGTGTCCGAAGTTGGAGCAAGAAAGAAACTAACAATGTAAAGAATCACCCTGGCTTTCAATTCGTCTCCCTCATATTCACCACTTAATATTTCTGCCTCGAAGTCAACATATGAAACCTTGGGCATGACTTTATGCTTCAAACCTAGTTCTTTCCCATTACATTTCTCAGTCACGCATCCAACATCAAGACCTTCCTTTGTTAACCCCAAAATAGCTTCAACATCCTCTACCATTACACAAATATCGTGGCCATTAAACTTCATCATTGAGCTTTCGACGTCAAAGCTTTCCACCAACTCACGACACAGATCACGACGAATTTCACGCGATTTTAATCCAAGTAATTTCCCAAACCCAAGTTCTACGACTACACCATCCATCTTTTTACTCTTCATTTTTTCATACAAATTCGACAACTTCTTTATGCTGCACCTTGTGGGTGCTTCCTACAAACATACAATTATTTACATCAACATTAGAGATCTATAAAATACTAACAATTTTTACTAAAATTAATGCAACTCTTACCTTCTTAACCTTCTTAACAGTAGTCGTATCTTCGCCATTTGATTTTGCTTCTATATATGCTTCCTTCTGCTGCAAGTGCATTTCGATATATGACCTTTTTTTCTTTAGCACTCATTTCCCCCCACTTCCTTCTCAATGTTTTCCGCACCTTTATCATTCAAAATATATTACAATTTTGCCTCATATACACATTACTGGAAAATTAAGCAAACACATTCAACTATTCGAAATTTCACACTTACCTCATTAGTCATTTTCTTCTTCCCACCCTTTCTCCCTTTGCATTCATTTATACTATAAATACATTCATTCAAATATATCATATTTAAACTTCAATCTAACAAATTAACCAACTTCAAATATTCAATACAAATTCAACTTTAACTTACTAAAAGTTCATAAACCCAGACACTAGTTTACGGGCCTTAGCCACCTCGACCGTCACCGTCTCATCCTTCGCACCTTCTACATCCATCTTTGTGCTTCCTCCTTGCTCACACACCTACGAACAAAAAGCATCATTTTATTAATGGTTATCATACCATATTATTTATTAACATGTCTCCCTCTGTGTTAAACAAACATTTTTTTCCTACATATGTGACATTTCTAACGATTAGTACCGATATTACTTATAAATACCGATATCGTTTACTTGTTCGATGTCTTTCAGTTTATTCCAATATATGTACTATTACTACAATATCTATATTTCTTTTTATTAGTACCGATATGACTTACTCATACCGATACCATTTTACCATTCGATGTCATTCAAATTATTTCAATATCTATACTACTACTACAATACCGATATTTCATCCTATTAGTATCGATATCACATGTCAATACCAATACTATTTTTCCATTCCGTGCCATTCCAAATACTCTCAGCATCGGTATCTGAAGAACAGTACTGATGCTACTCTCAACATCCGTAAAAAAAATCACCAAACCTAATCCTTAAACTATGAAAATTGTTGTGTTCCGGTATAATAAGTAAACCTATTAAACTCCTTATCTTAATCCCTCAAAATCATTATTAAACCCTTACTTTTCCCAAAACCGTAATAATTTTTCATACACATTTTTCATCTCCAATTTGACTAACACGAAATCTTAAACATTACTAACCTGAATTTAAGAGATAACAACAGCCCAACCAACGATTCCCGCCTACAAGATGAACCAAAATACCAAACGATGGGGGGAGAGTTTTCGAAAGTTTTCACGAGGGAGGGAGAGGGAAACTTAATTTTTTTCGAAATTTTAGGTTCAGTACCGATGCTACTCTAATATGAGACACTTATACGAAATAGGGAAACCGGTTTACCGGTTTCACCGGGTGCTTATTTTTTCCCTTTTCTCCCATCCAACAGTTGAAATTAATTTGCCCTATATCTAACGGTAGTACCGATGCGACCTAAGATTAGCCTAAGATTAAGGGACCTAACGTTAGAATCACCCGAATAAGAAAGGCGAAGAAGAATGGGAAATGGGGGTTGGGGGAGATGATTTTATTAAATATTTTTTATTAATATTATATTATATTTTAATTTAATTCTTTTATATATTAAACCAAAAAAATAAGAAAAAGAAAATAATTAAGTGACATTGTGCGTTTTGATTGGTCAAGACGGATATTTTTAACGGTGTTATTTTTTTGGTGAGATGAGTAACGATGAAAATTTTAGGGGGCACTTCGTCCCGAAAAAAAATTAGGTACCAAACTAGGAAAAGGGATATAGTTTAGGAGGCAAAAAGTGAATTAAGCTTATTTATAAAGTTGTTTGGTTCATGTGTCAAAAAAATTTATTGATTGTACTATTTATATACGAAAAATTATACGATAACTAATTTTTAATATAAAAACAATCTTTTAATTATAAATTTTTTTTGTTGAGTTACTCGACTATTAAAAGTTACGAAATAGTCACTGAATTAAAAAAACAAATTAACATGTTATCATTAAAAAACAACGAAATAAATAAATTGATTAACGATGACTGCAACAACAGTTAACTAACAAACAAAATTAAAATTTGATTTGTCTTTGAAGATAGAGAAATTTGTGATAGAAATTTTACAAATTAAGTCTTCCACATCGTTACTTACAATATGTGTTTTATTTTTTAAACGTTGATATTAATGGTATCGTGTAACACTAAGATAATAAAATGAGGAAAACATAATGTTAAATTATGATTTTGATCATTTTATATGTTTAAATTTGATATAATTAGATATTTTATTAATGAAATGAATAATCAATAATGTTGTTAATATAAGAAATATCGAATTGTATCTATGACGAGGTATTGTATGTGTTTCAGAGATAAAGATTATTTTTACGATAGCTAATGAAAAAAAAAAACTAACTCTTGTCATATATATTCGAAGAGAAAGTAACAAGATTATTTTATTCATGGTCCCCTTATGTTAGGATTATTCCTATTTAGTTGTTGTTTTAAGCTTCCAATTCAATTCAACAAAAATTGAGATTTCTCTCTACACGCATTAACAATTTCAGTAGATTATTATTTTTGTAAAAATGATACAAATTTATGTTAAATTTAATTATAAAAAGTAACATTTACACAAACAAAATACGATATCAGAGCATTCAGATTTTTTTCATTTGTTAATTCAAGTCAGTTCTTCAAAAATGATGATCCTAACAGCGAGTACTACATATGCCCCTAATGAAAATCCTTCATTGGTCTTGACATTGATATTGTTTAGTGGAAGTAATTATCATAATTGGACAAGATCTAGGAGAATATCCTTGATCTTTAAGAACAAATTTCATTTTATTGATGGTTCGATTAAAGCACCAAATGAGGAAGATCTTAAGTATCATGCATGATTAAAGTGTAATAATCTGATAATTTCTTGGTTACAAATGACGTTAAGTTTTGAAATTGGACAAAGTGTGATGTGGATCCACTAGGCATATAAATTTTGGGCAGATTTTTTATATATATTTTCTTGAAAATATGATGAAACCTATACCAACTGTTAATGAAATTTTTGCTATTGTTGTTCAATATGAAAGGACTCTTAGTGTTATTGTTTCTACAAGTTATTCAAATGTTCTATTTGCTGAAAAGTATGTTTCTAATAATAGGAATAAGCAAGATACTCAGTTAGACAACTCGAGAAATGAAAATAGAAATGGCATGAGAAAGTATTTTGGTAATTCTGGTAAATAATTTAATGTCAATTAAAACTAAAACAATATCACTTACCAATACAAACTTGATTGATAATCATATTATATTTTAGATCTATTATTTAGATGTATCCATTCACAATTAGATCTGTTCACATATAGGGCAATTCACTCAATCTAATAAATTTAATTTGTGCAAATCGATTTTCAAGAAATAAGTTTTGATTCTGGATCAATTTAGATTTAAATTAAATATTAATATAAAACATATTTCTATAATATTAGATATGTACAATAGAAATAAGCCAGTGAAACCAACGGAATTCAGTTCAAGTGATAAGCTATTTGACATTGTTTAAGCATGTCTCGAGTTTGAGCCTTGTGTATGCAAAAATTTCTTGTTGGGAGACTCACTAGCGATGATACAACTTTAAAAAACGGGAGGGCAACAAAAAAATATAAACTAGTGAGGTAATGTTAAATTTAGGCCCGAATTCGAGTGCTGTTCATGAACAGATCTAGTATCATTTATAATTTAATAATTGAAAATAATTTTTATTTAATTTTAATTATGAAAATTAGTATAGAATTTATTTAAAAGAAAATACTGCAATAATTTAGATGGATCAGTTCCGAACAAATAAAAAATAAGCTTGACAACAAAATTAGAGAACAGATGGAAGCGTGAGCAGATTCGTGAACAGCTTAAACACATTGAAGAATCAAAGGGAAAACTGTCGTATCCTTTAGGAACAGCAAGATCTCATGTGTGAATCTTGATCTGCCACGGCATCTAAGTTAATGACAAAACTACTTATCTTAGAAAAGATGTCTATAATATCTCCGGAAAACTACAGCTTAATTTAAAGTTAAAAAATAATAAATTTTAAAACCTATCTAAGCAACATAAAATATTATATTTTTTATAACATTTTAAGTTAATGTTTTTTCGACAAGTTTTAAAATTTTTTTTTTTTTTTTTTTGCAGGTTGATGATTTTCCGACAAGTTTTAAAATTTGATTTATAAATTTCGAAACATGTCGAAAAAACATTAAAAAAAACAACTTAAATATTATCAAAGAATATATCATTTTAAGTTGCTGATTAAACCAATGCTTTAAGAGAGTCGTGAAAGAATTGAAGAAAATCACTAATAATTCAGACGAGGTTTTGGATGCCAAGACGACAGGATCAGAATTGGATGGCTACCTTTTAATTGTCGTATTGCAGTACGTGGCTACAATATAAATGTTGTAGCTATCAGCTTGATCCTGATTGAACACCAACGCCTGCGAGTCGCCTCCCCCACAAACTCAGTACACACACAAAAAAAGGTGAAGTGTTTGATCCTCAAAGTTAGCTCATGCAATCGTTTGAAAATTATTAATCCAAGAAATAATATAGTTAATAAAATATGAATATTATATTAAAATATTCATCAAACATAACAGGAAAGATACATCATATTTAAATTAAATATGATTGAAAAACGAGTTGATGCCTATACCTATACAGTTTTCTTAAAATAGATTTTCGGCCACGTGCTTGAGATGTCGGTCGTCTGCCTCTCAGGATACAATAACTAAATGATCTTCTACAGTAACACAACTGTAGAGATCACAATCAAGTTATTCAAAAACAATCAAGTTGGGTCTTGTATGTAAACATATCTCGCACTTGGTACCCCATCAATATGGGATATAAGCTTTTCATTTTTTTTCTTAACATAATTCACAACTAGCCTACTTTGAGTATCAATTTATCATTCATCACTCACCCATTTTGAACATATGAGATATCATTAGAAAGGTCTCATGGAGTAGAATATAAAGTCATAATTTTATTATTCGAACCTTCACCTTTACCCATAAAAAATATGCCTCAAAGTTTTCAATTTATCATATTTTGATCCAACAATCCCACATGAATGAAATTGATGATTTTATCAAAAACATTTTGACCCGATGTGGACTCTACGATCAATTGCTGCACAGGATAGGTAGGTGTCCTCCTTTGAACATTTTCTTGTGAAAGTATATTTACTTTACTGGCTGACTAGTAGACGTGATGTCCTTGAATTGTTTTATCGTTTGTGTAAATGGTGATATACTTCACACGAGTACCTCTCTGACAAGATTATTAGTTCTCATGGGTATGTCCATATGGGTGTGAACATCGTCTGATTCTACAAAAGTTTGAAAGAAATATGTTCAATAGTCTCCTTGAAGTGGCCCCACTTCACCCTCACATAAGTGACTTATGTTGCTCAGCTCACCGAAGCACACGATGCTCATTAAAAGTTTTGCTTAGCCTATTCCACTTTGATCACTGTTTACATTATAGGAACGGACTTGGGGATAAGTACCCCGACAGTGACCGAACAAGGTCTATGCAATTAAGTTGTCCCTTTGAACCTAGATCTTGGGACTCCAATCAACTAGGTATGATTTTCCTTCACATAACACCTTAATTTCAATGGGCTTTAGTCTCATTTCTTTCGGTGTCTCTCAACTTATTCTCGATTTAACCCTTTGGTTAGCGGATCCGTAATATTTTCTTTTAATCTTACGAAATCATGAGAGATAATTTAATTTGAGATCAATTGTTTAATGATATTGTGTCGGTGACGCATATGTCTCAACTTACCATTATACATAAAGCTTCGTGCTATACCAATTTATGAATATTGTGGGCACATGCTTTGGCCATTCATGAATATCCTCCAAGAAATTTCAAAACCATTTGGCTTCTTCTCTAGACTTGTCGAGAGTTACAAACTCATCTGGTTGTAAACGTTTGTCTTGAAAAATTCCATGACTTTAATAATTCCCGTGCGATCCGTTTGGTTCGATTTATCGAATAGGCTGGGTCGAAAGAGTTACATACATCCTCAAATTTTATTTGACTGAAAATTCTCTATAAATTTGCATAATACACCAAGGAAACTGAAAAGTGAGAAAAGAATAGTTACTATTTTCTAAAAAAGTAGTAGTACTAGTTACTACCAAACTCAACCTCTTTCAATTTATCTCACCCAATAGACTTGGTAAACTTAAAAATTAAGATAAATACATGTATAAATGAATGGACAAGTATGTCATGCTCGACGAACACCGATGAGCACCATTAATTCAATTTATAAAGATTCAAAATCTAAAGGACTCACCGTATAATTATAAATTATTTAAAAATTAAAAGGTAAATTAATTAAAATATATTATTTTAATTTTAATTTTCTTTTAAACATAGATCAAAATACCTATCTATCCCTAAATTACAAAACCCTGGTTTTTGTTCATTTGAAACTCAAATTGTCGTTTTCGTTGCTGCCACCGCCATTGCTACAAACGCTATCGTTGCCGCCGCTGCTGCACTATAGGCAGGCCCGGCCCTGGACAAGGGCAACAAGGGCCCCCGCTCAGGACCCACTGCTCAAGGGAGTTACATGTTTCTAATTTTATTCAAATTGTATTTATTTTTAATGGTCTTATTTTATTAATACTTGTCAGTAAGGGACCAATTTTTTAATATTTGTTAATAGAGGTTTAATTTTTTTCTAATATTTATTATTATGGGCCTACTCTTAAAATTCAAGTTTTTCTAATACTTGTTATTAGGGGCCCGATTTTTTTAATATTTGTTATTTTAGGCATACTCTTAAAATTCAATTTATTCAATTTTTGTTATTAAGTGCCCAATTTTTTAATACTTGTTATTATGGATACACTCTTAAAATTAATTTTTTTCGTTACTTGCTATTAGGGACAGGGATTTAAATAACAGTATGCAACCACAAGAATGATCGTTACATAACAATAGCGGTTGTAACCCCCTAGACCCGCCTATGCGTTACAATGGATCCTAGGAAGTCACATTAGGGTCACAAGAGCGACCCACAGTAAAAATACACATAAAAACATTTTTATTTCTTCAAAACACTTATTAAACTGTGAAATCAACTTCTGTTTAAAATACCATTTCGGGAAGTCATTTAAACACATAATAAAAATTTCATAAAGTGTTTTACAGACACTGTCATAAAACAATACATGACATACATGCCCACTAACTATATAGTACCGTACTCCAAGGCAACGCCGAGAGAACTCCGAACACTGATGTCAAACTTTATACCATGATATATTCTTTTAACCTGCGATGGTAAAAATAACGTGAGCTTGGAAAAGCTCAGTAATACAGAACTACCAAAAGATGCTATAAGCTCATGCAGACATAGGGTAAGCATAACATTTTTATGATGTTCCAGGCAATACTTGTCTCCATTTATGTTTCGCTAATTCACTGAAGCACTATTCTTGAGGACAACAAGGTTTGTTCTTTCTATGTTACTGAGTATTAAAAGAGAGCTTATTGTTCAGAGAATCAACATAGTGGCGGGTTGGAGAAGTTAAACCACGAAGCCTAGTGTGTTTTAATAAGTTGCAAATCAAACATACCTAAGTACTTAACATCGTATCATATGAGCACATAATAGATTAAATACAAATGTTCAATGTTCATACCGAAGTTTACAAGAACTACCCTTCAACCTTACACCAATATGCGGTCCCCCAGAACTGCATACAGAAGATCTTACCCTAGGCCTGAGGCGTAGAAGCCTACCTAAGGGAATGCCTTAGGTCCAGAAAGACTTACCCTAGGCCCGTGGGCGTAGGAGCTTAACAGAAGGATTTACCAGCTGGATCAGGGCTGTACCTGCAGACACTTCAAATCATATCCCCAGAGTATACCCCCAAGCAGTACAGTTTTGTTCAATATACATAGGCTTCAGAATTCAGATGGCAGACATATGTTTAATCACATTAACCAGAAATCAGATATTTCAATTCCAGATCAGACATGGGGCATGCTTTTTCAGATCATTTCCCATTATTATCAGAATTCAGACAACAGAGCATATAACATTATCATTATACAGAAGTTCAGATATCATACGTTCAGAACAGGCATGAATATAATCTCAATCATATCGTACACACAGAACTTTTCTAACAGACATAACCATGCCGCTCAAACAGAATCATTCATACTTTCAGATTATTCACACTATCAGGTAGACATGATTTTCAACTCAAGGAGCATCATATTTCATATTAGACAATCATCACATAATCATAATCCATATACATATACATATATACACAACAAAATGTGGCACACACGGAACACACTAGGTGGGACAGATCATTTCTTGGAGATACTTAGCATTTACGGAAGGGGACATATTGAACTTTTGACAACTTGAACGGATTTCTGAAACGTGGCCCCTATTAGAAGGGGTTCATACTAACAGTTTAACCCAGATATTCAGGATGTGATACATCAAGATCTTTAGAGTTTAGACGCATCATGAGTTATTTAGTCATTTAAGCCTACAAGGGCATTATGATCATTTTATCACATATGGACATTTTGGTAATTTATACCAACAAAGCATAAACAGTTGCTCAGAAAATTTTATTTGCTTATTAGGCTTCCAATCAGGCATTCAGAGATTTCTATGTCAAGGTCTGTCACGATATCGGATACATTCAGGGCTATCTTAATTATTTTGGCCAACAAGGGCATTTTAGTCTTTTAATTATCAGGGGTGATTAGCATACATGAGTGTGCTTCCTAACACTTAGGGGCACTTTAGCCCTTAAAGTCTTATTAGAGATCCCAGAATTTCATCAAATGCATAACTGCCTATTTAACTTAAGAGGTCATTTCCGTCATTTTAGAAATTGGGATAAATCCACCATTTTCGTCAAATTTTACTATTTAGCACCTCCATCGTTTACGTACCCGATAGAGATTAAGTTGTCCTAACTCTCCGGCCCTTTACAGACGATTCATTCTTTACAGAACTTGAGGGTATAACGTCATTCAAATTAATCAGACATTTCGGTGCTCGAGGGCATTCTCGTCTTTTTGGTCATTACGAACATTCTCATTTAATTCACGCATTACTGTCATAAGGATCGACTTAGGATTTCAACAATATTTCCAGGGAATTCCCATTCATGTGTTATACAGAGTTTGAGGGATTATCCAAGTTTGTATCACACGTATTGCATAATGATGCTGAAGTCTTTCCATTAAAACATACATATTGGGTAGTGTAAATTTCGTAATCAGGTCGAATGCAGATTTTAGGTCATTTCCTTTATTAGAGGGGTAGTTTAGTCATACTTATGCTCTAACGGCATTTTCGTAATTTCATAATTAATATCTCTCACTCCGTATCCTGGGCCTCGATTCTTACACACTATTGATTGAGTTGCGGATTAACTGAATTTAACTATTAGAACTTCTGATACTGTTAGCCCATTAGTAATCTTATTCGGATAATTTGGTCTTGTTAATATCCATACTTATTGCTCGAATCTGATTCAATTTAAGCAGAATTTACAGTATACGTCATCATAAGCATGCATGCGTTAACCGAATATCAACATGTTTATAAAGCATACAAAGGGTAGTAGTGTATTACCTTAACTCCGAGCTACACCAGTCGATTCATAATACTTTATTCGACCGTACTCGAATCCCAAAATGGACGCCTCACGACATCTCGAACACCAAGGTATAAGGGTACCTTCAATTACACAGGTGAACGTTTAAGTCCTTATTCACAGAGCCCTAAATAGGATTAAACACATAAACACTTTTGGGTTCAAGGTCAGATTCGGAGACTTTCGGATCAGAATTTCGCAAAATAGGCTTCAAAAATGGACTCAGGACGTCAAAAAACATAAAATAGGAGTTTTTGGAAAATTTGACTTTTTAGTCAACGGTCAAAATCAACGCTGACGTCAGCAGGTCAACACTGACGTCAGCAGGTCAACGGTCAACGGGGTCAGAGTCAACTGGTCAAAGTTAATGCTGACATCAGCATGATGTCAGCAGTCAATAGGGGTCAACTGACTTGACTCAGGCTGACTCGGACGAGTTGACTCGGCTGACTCGGACAATTTGACTCGGGTTGACGGGTCGAGTCGAGTTGACTCGGGTTGACGGGTCGGGTCGGACTCGAGCAGACGGGTCGGGCCGGACTCGGGTAGACGGGTCAGGTTGGACTCGGGCAGACGGGTCGGGTTTGAACCGGTTAGGCCGGTTTGGACACGGTTCACTCACCCAAATATTCCGGTCACCGGACGGTCGCCGGAGTGGTCGCCGGAGACGCCAAAAGTCGTGATCCTGCCGAAAAAAAGGTAGATCAATCAACCACGGTTTCAACCCATACGTTATTAACGCGAAACAAGCCGAAAATTATCACCTCAAGGGTTCGTATATGCCGGAAAAACGCGGTGCTCTGATGAGGAGCTTGCCGGCGTCGGACGGGCAAGCGGTCGGTTGGGTTTTGTTCATCGTCACGTCGATAGCCCGGATCTGGCGGCGGCATCGCGAACGGACGGCTGAGGCGGCTGGAATCGGATGAAAAACAGGGGCGGCGGAAGCTTAGCTCACAGTCGAACCTTTGTCGCAGTTTTCCCGACGAACGACGGTGAACTGCGGCGAGTGGCGGCCATGAGCATGGTCAGGAGAAGGTGGTGGTTCGATTGGTTGTGGCGGTGCACGGCACCGTCGAACAGGGAAAGAGATCGGAGCGGCAGAGAGTGTTGGACCTTTGCTTTCTCATTTCCCTTCAGTCTCGAAGAAGGGGGAAACCAAAATGACAGAAGGTGAGGAGTCAGATGGATTATTAAATTTGATTCAAGGCAGCCCAAACTTAACCCAAATATTATTCTAGGTAAAACATGATAAACACAAACACTTGTCTCAACGGTTCAACACCAAAGGGTGAATTGAGGGTTGAGGTCGAGGGTTCAAACCCTACCAAACTCACTTGTTTAGCATTTTTATTTTATTTTTTTTTCTTTTACCTTAAAACTATGGGTGTTACAGCGGTAGTGGTGGAGCTATGATTTTCTTATAGTGGGATCATGAGTGAAGCATGAGGTATCGATGATTTTTATACCACTAGAATAAGTATTTTTATTCTCGTACCCCAACAAATTAAGTGGGGTGAAATCTAATATTTCTTATGAAAAAATCTATATTACCTCCTTGAAAACCTCGTACTCCAACAAATCAAGTGAGGTTAATTGCACTCCCAATTTATATGCTACATCCGCCTATGGGTAGCAGCACCATCTGAAACCGCGATATCTGCAACTGTTATGTCCACATTAACGTATGTTATTAAGATATTTCACAACCGCAATACTAATAGAGACCAAAATAGCATCAATAATGGCCGTACCCACAATAAAATCTAACATGATTGTAAATACGATCACAATTTAAAATTTTAATTTGAAACTCATTTTTTATATTCGCTCTGGGCCACCAAAAGTCCAAGACCGGCCCTGCCTATAGATTAGAACTTTGAACAGTTTAGAGAGTCTTCATTTACAATAAAATAAAATGAATATTGCCTGGAAATACAACCGATGAGTCTGCCAATAGGTATTTAATACCACCGACGATCATCATCTTGTAAATTCAGTGCCCTCCAAATCATTTAAACAATTTCAAACCTTAACCGATTAGGGTTTTAAAATTCTTTTATGTTATTCAAATGATGTTTATCGGTAAAAAACGACAGCCATACAAAGCAATGACGGCGACGGCATAAGGTAACGACAGCGGTAACATCAACGGCGGCTTAAATTTTAAATGAACAAAAATTAGGGTTTTGTAATTTAGGGGTAGATAGGTATTTTGATCTATGTTAAAAAGAAAATTTAAAATAAAATAATATATTTTAATTAATTTACCTTTTAATTTTTAAATAATTTATAATTATACGATAAGTCCTTTAAATTTTTAATCTCTATAAATTGAATTAATGGTGCTCATCGATACTCGTCGTTAGTAGTGCTCATCAATTCTCGTCGAGCATGACAGAATTTTCCTAAATGAATTCAAATCTTCAATGATTTAATTTTAAATAATTCAAATTTAAATCTGTCTTGAAACTAAAATGATTCAAACTAACAATATAGCAGGACTGAAAATGGAACTCTTAATATTATGAAAGTAAGCAATCAATCCTTTTCCAACTACTTAATTAATCGATCTAAAAAAGAATTTGAGTTTTAATTTGATTCAAATTAATTCATTTTTAAAATATTCTAATCTATCAAATCAGATAAATCCAATCTATTGAACCACATTAATTCATTCTTTTTGAAATATTTATATAACAATATAGATATTTTTTTATTTGAGTCAATCCACCGCCGATCGCAGTGATTAATTCTCTCGCCGCGGATGCTCTCACTAAGAGATAAATGACTGACCGAAATAATATAGATATTATTTTGACTCTCTCCACTCATAAATTAGAGGATATTGATTAAACAAGCTAAATTAATCTCAGTTCCACATTATTGTACCAACACAATGATGATAGAGTTCCACTCAATCATCTCAGATTGGGGATGTCAAATGGGAGGGGGACAGGTGCAGATAGCCCTTCCCATATTTATATCCACCTAAATTTTTTTATATACTCACCACCTATGGCTGGTACAATTTTTAACTTCATACCCGTCTACTCGGGTACATTCTCAAATTCACCCCACACCCACTACCCAGCTGGTACACACCACCCAG
This sequence comes from Hibiscus trionum, assembly GCA_030270665.1. Lineage (NCBI taxonomy): Eukaryota > Viridiplantae > Streptophyta > Magnoliopsida > Malvales > Malvaceae > Hibiscus > Hibiscus trionum. Next base: position 6,776,291 of record BSYR01000018.1, read on the forward strand.
CCAGGGGCGTATCCACTGTGGTGCCTGGTGGGTCACGTGACCCACCATTAAATACGATTTTTTTTCTTATTATGCGGAAAAATATATTGTCCCTTTTCGATGACCCTTTTCTATGCTACACCTTAAACCTAAATCCTAATTTCTAAATCTTAAATACGATTTTTTTATTATGCTGACGAATTTTAAACCCTAACCATAAGTTTTAAATCTTAAATCCTACACCATAAACCCTAAAATGTATACATGCATCTAATCATCTAAACCCTAATCTTAGACCATAAACCTAGTTTTTTTTAACTTAAAACATAAATAGTGCACCAAAAAGGCCACAATATTTCGATTTCTATTGTGTATGGTATAGTTTTAAAAGTGTTATATTTTCTATTTTGGGGTTAATTTATATATTAGAACTTCCAAGTTTATCTGCAATTCTTTTTAATATAATTTTACAAAATTACTTACTATTTTGATTTTCTCAAGTTTTATTTTCTTTCAATTTGATCCATTAACATGTTTATTTTTATTTTATTATTTTTTGTTTAACCACGATAACTAACCCAGATCGGATATTATAGAGGCCCATTATGGAGGCGACCATTCCAACCCAATTTTCTCCATTCATAACGTCATGACTCAAACTCCTGACATTGTTTAAGGGATCTAGTGCCTATCACATTAGACCAATTGGTTGTTGGTTTTTATTATTTATTTATCGTATTATATATTTATTGTTATATAATTATTATTTAATATTATAAAACACCTTTATCATTTTCCAGTAGTTAATATACTCTTTTTATAATGATAATTATAATTATTGTATAATATATTTTCTCTTCTATTTTATTATATTTATTATGATTATTTTTATTATTATCACTTTCATTATTTTGATTACCTTATATATATTTTTTCTATTACTATTATTTTAATGTTTATTTATTTTTACTATTATTTTCATTTTGGTTTATTTGTCAATAATTAAATTTATTTGTAGTCATTATTATGTCTACATGTTGACATTCAATCGAATTGAGTCAAAAAATTTCAACTTAGTCGTATTAAAGAGTCTTATTTTATACTCAAATTTTATTTGAATTTTTTGAGTCAAGTCAAGTTTATGAAATTCGAGTCGAGTCGACTCGTTCGAGTTTTTGTTCAAATTTAATTGTAAACATTTATAATGTTATGATACTAATTAGTTCAAATTTAAATAGTTTTCTATAACCATATACAATACACATGTATATATATATATATATATATATATATATGTCATATATATATATATATCAGGCATAATCGAGAGACTTGACTCAAACTTGAAAAATGATCCACTAATTATAAAAAATTTGAGTTATTCAAATTTCCATTTTTAACTCAAACTTTATTTGAAATTTTTCGAGTCGAGTTTATGAAATTACAAGTCGAGTCAAGACGATTTCAGTATTTTCGAATCGAGTCGAGTCGAATAATTCGATTTTTGAGAGTCTAGTTGAGTTTTTCCCACGCCTAATTGTGTCCTATTAATTTGTAATTCGAATTTTTCTGATTTTCAAATGCAACTTGTAATAACTTTTTCAATTTACTCTTGGATTACGTACGATTGTATTTATTGTTAGTCAGTGAACTACCAAATTTAAATTTTTGGATCCACCCCTACACTCTTATCTTTCTAACCATATAAATGTGTACATGTAAATGAACTTGTACACTTTATGATGACATTTTAAGTCCCTTCCAAACTATTATTAAGAGCGGTCTACTTTATTTTCTGACCTCTGATCATTTAAAAATTTGTATCTTTTAAAATATAGATCAACATCGATCTCTATTTGTTCTAAACAAAACTAAAATTACTCACGGTTAGACGGTGTATGATAACTTCCTAATTATTTATCTAGAATTTTTAATGATTTTCTAAATACATTGCCTATGCATTTAACCTGAACGAATACAATACAAAATCCGCAAAATTATATCCGTAGGCCATCTATATCCCATAATAATCCATTCTTAAATCAAAATCTCATATGAGGAATTGACAGGTATACCGCCGACAAATCTGGCTATGCTCCACAACTGCAATGAAACTACATGAACACTGTACTCTTGAAAGAAAATAAAAATAAATGCAAAATTGTAATTATATTTTGCTTTTATTTATTTTTGGGAACACTATTTATTGAACGTGGCAAAACCGTGCCCCTCATTTATCTTCTTTCTTCTTCAAAACCTGTCTCTTTGGCTCGGAAAAGAAAAAAGAAGTGAAAACTTTTAGTTGCTCGACTCGACTGCTTACTTTCAAATTCGACCCCATGGATCCTTCACGTGCTTTTGTGACAAATGTGAAGCGTCTCATTGTTAAGGTTTATTCTTCTTCTTCTTCTTTTAACGAGGTTACAATTTGATGCTTTTAGTTATGAAAAAACTAATTTTTGATTCATTAAAATGAAAAAGGTGGGAACAGCAGTGGTGACTCGAGGTGATGGGAGATTAGCAGTGGGGAGACTTGGAGCTTTATGTGAACAGGTACATAAAGAAGGAAGATGGTGGATTTTTGATGTCTCATTGTCATTGTTAACATTCTGGAATGTGCTTGCAGCTCAAGGAACTCAGTTCTGAGGGGTATGAGATTGTGCTGGTTACTTCAGGTGCTGTTGGTCTTGGTCGTCAGAGGCTCAGGTATAGGAAATTGGTCAATAGCAGGTGAGGGAGATTATCACTTTTTGTTTTTAATAAATTCAAACTCAATTTCTGAAATACCCTTTTTGGTGCAACCATAAACTGAATGGCTGTTTTGTGTAGCTTGGCTGATCTTCAAAATGCAGAATTTGAAGTTGATGGGAAGGCTTGTGCAGCTGTTGGGCAGAGTAGTTTAATGGCTCTTTATGACACCTTGTTTAGCCAGGTTAACTTCATTGTCTTGCTTATTAGTCTAAGGCTTATTGTGCGCACAATAGTGAATTTTTCAAAGAATATATACTATTGTAGACATAACCACTGTATAACGGCTGCTATTTAAATCCTTGTCTGACCTTGCATTAATATGCTACTCAAAATGTTTATGCAGCTTGATGTCACTTCTTCACAATATCTTGTAACGGATAGTGAATTCAGAACCAATAGTTTCAGAAAGCAACTCTCTGAAACCATAAAATCCTTATTGTCTTTGAAAGTGATCCCTATTTTCAATGAGAATGATGCGGTCAGCACTCGAAGAGCGCCTTATGAGGTATCCCTATCCCATCTCTCTTTTGTTCTTCATATTTACAACTCTTTAATCAACTGATTGCTAGTGTAATTTTCAGGATTCTTCTGGTATATTCTGGGACAACGACAGCCTTGCCGGCCTCTTGGCTTTGGAACTAAAAGCTGATCTCCTTGTTATGTTGAGTGATGTGGATGGCCTCTACAGCGGACCGCCAAGTGACCCGAACTCCAAACTAATCCATACCTATATAAAAGAAAAACATCAACGTGAAATAACGTTTGGAGACAAGTCCAGGCTAGGTAGAGGGGGCATGACTGCAAAGGTTAATGCAGCTGTCTGTGCGGCTAATGCCGGTATCCCTGTGGTTATTACGAGGTGTGGTCCGGAACTAAACTCTTCAAACCTATTCATAAATTGGGTGTCTCACTTTGCATTTTGCTTTTACCTTGTTTTGAAGTGGCTATGCCACTGATAACATTATAAAGGTACTTCAAGGGAAGCCTGTCGGTACCCTGTTCCATCGAGATGCGCATTTATGGACTTTGGTTAAAGAAGTCGATGCCCGTGAGATGGCGGTTGCGGCACGGGAATGTTCTAGACGGCTTCAGGTGGGAATGTATAGTTTCTTTCTTTTGTCGGTATAAATGTGTTTGCACGTATTTGATATTTCTGAATGATCTTAATCACAGGCAATGGACTCTGAAGATAGGAAAAAGATTTTGCTCGACATTGCCGATGCCCTTGAGGCCAATGAGAGTTTGATTAAGGTTGAAAATGAAGCCGATGTTGCTGCTGCCGAGGATGATGGATATGAGAAGTCACTGATATCTCGTCTCTCCTTGAAACCTGGGAAGGCAAGATTTGTTGATTATTGGGTTCCATTATGTCTTTAGCACAATCACATTGTTGGTGTTTCATCCAAGTTATTTTATTCTACAGATTGCTGGTCTTGCAAAATCGATTCGAATACTTGCTGACATGGAAGATCCTATTGGTCATGTTTTGAAGAGAACCGAGGTTACAAAATCCTCGAAAATGTTCCGAGGAGTTAAGTTCCTTGGTTATTGAATTTGACCCTTGGTCTGCATTTGTCCCAGCTTGCAGATGGACTCATATTGGAGAAAACATCTTGTCCTCTTGGCGTACTGCTGGTCGTATTCGAGTCTCGACCGGATGCTCTTGTTCAGGTAAAAGAGAACGACTTTTGGACGCGCCAACCTGGTATTGTTTAAGCATATAAAGTGTTGTTGGGATTGCAATTTGATGTAAAGAATGCATGCATGATTGTTTGTGAAGTTGAGAAATCATTTTTTTCTTTCCCTTTATGATTCAACAGATAGCTTCACTTGCCATCCGAAGTGGGAACGGCCTACTACTGAAAGGTGGCAAAGAAGCGAAGAGGTCTAATGCAATCTTGCACAAGGTTCCTACAAATACTTAATTGATTTGAATGATACGTGCTGGGGCTAATATTTTATTAATAAAAAGAAGTAATTCAGAATCATGTGATTAAGATGGATCTAAATCAGTCTATTATGTATATGATTGAGTATGCCAACTACTAAAATAATAGTGGATATATATTGTAAGGTGATTACCTCCGCCATCCCCAGAAACATCGGAGAGAAACTCATTGGACTGGTGACTTCAAGAGAGGATATTCCTGATTTACTTAAGGTGACTGCTAATGCTAGGATCTATAGTTAACGAAAGCTCTTTGTTATTTTTATTTAAAGATATCTGTTTTGTCACAGCTTGATGATGTGATAGATCTTGTGATCCCCAGAGGCAGCAATAAACTTGTTACTCAGATCAAGAATTCGACCAAAATCCCTGTTCTTGGTCATTCTGATGGTATTTGCCATGTTTACATTGACATATCAGCTATGCTCGATATGGCTAAACAGATTGTTCTCGATGCAAAGACCGATTATCCTGCAGCATGTAATGCCATGGTAATTTCCTGTTGTTTAGATTACACTCCTCAATTGCATGGTTTTGCTTCAATTTTAATCGGATCTTTGGGTTTCATTCAGGGTTCAACCCATTTTGAGGGATTATTTCGGGTTTGGGGCAATTCAATTTTTGTAACTTGTAAGTGAATAGTTGTAGCATATGATTTAATCCATGTTGTTTTCAGGAAACACTTTTAGTACACAAAGATTTTTCAAGTGATGGTTCGCTCAGCGAGCTTATCGAGGATCTCAAACGTAAAGGTAATGATTGTGTGAATGTCTTTCCAACTACTTTCTGAAAACGCTAATTTAAATGCAGAGATTTGTGATTATGTAGAGATTGTTGGATTGTTTCCTGCAGGAGTTACTCTCTACGGTGGACCAAGAGCGAGTTCATTGTTAAGCATACCAGAGACGCGCTCCTTTCATCACGAATACAACTCGATGGCTTGCACAATAGAAATCGTGGATGATGTGCATGCCGCTATTGATCATATCCATCAACACGGAAGGCACGCCACATATTCATCGCTTTGTTTCTTCCACTTGCCTTTGATGTTAACTAACTTGTTTTGTTTCTCTGCAGTTCTCACACTGACTGCATTATCACTCAAAATCACGAGGTTGCAGAAATTTTCTTGCATGGAGTTGACAGGTTCGGGTTTTCTTTCTTGTTTCCGGCTTAATGTTTGCTACTTTAACACTCTGTTTTTGTTACAGTGCTGCGGTTTTTCATAATGCAAGCACTAGATTTTGTGATGGAGCACGGTTCGGACTGGGTGCTGAGGTATTCAATATTCTATAAATGATAACCGAATACCGAATACAGAATTTGTGCTGTTTTATTTGGTTAACTCCATTTTAACTGGTTTTGGAGGCTCTTTACTGTTTTCTAATGGATGCATGGATTTAACAGGTTGGAATAAGTACTAGTAGAATCCATGCCCGAGGTCCGGTTGGAGTTGAAGGATTGTTAACAACACGATGGTATGCAAAGTTTGGATTCATTCTTTCTTAAAATGTTCAGTAATCTCTGGATTGATTAATATGAACTAAGCTGTAAAGTTTAGTATAGTATCCCCCGGTTTTGTGCAAATTTGACTGCATCATGCTCTTCATTTCTCATTTGCAAGCATTGTTCACTTCTTCTGATCTAAAAAAATGTAGGATTTTGCGAGGAAGCGGGCAGGTGGTGAATGGTGACAAAGGGGTTGTTTACAGTCACAAGGATCTTCCTCTTTAAACTCCATTGTAGATTGTTTCAGGAGATGCAAGGAATATGGCTTTTGTTTTTACCCTTTTCATGCTTATCGTTAATTTCTTCCTTGTAATATGCTATTGTTGTAACTACTTACATAACTTGCGTCTGCCATTACTCTAATTGTTTTTCCTTTCCATTTTCACTTTTATTATTATTATTATCGGATCCAAAGATTATTTCCCAAATACCACTTCACACCTCATTTTCCATATACTCCAATAGGTCGCTGCCACAGAACATCTTACCTTAGCCATGTCCTCTTTACTATTCTGTACCCTATCCATCACATGCACTAACCATCTGTCAAAATATGAGATATCATTGTGTTGATTGGTAAAATGAACAACACCTCTGGCGGTAGAAGAATGGTGGTTCTGACGATGGTCAAAGAAAGTTTTTATGTGTTATGATCTGGTCTTTTGGTGAAGGAGTGTGATCGTGTCATCTTTCTATGCTGTATGACTATTTATAAGAGTTTACACATGTAACCCCCTAGACCTGCCTATGCGTTACAACGGTTCGTAGGAAGTCACATTAGGGTCACAAGAGCGACCCACAGTAAAAATACACATAAAAATATTTTTATTTCCTCAAAACACTGATTAAACTGTAAAATCAACTTCTGTTTAAAATACCATTTAAGGAAATCGTTTAAACACATAACAGAAATTTCAGAAAGTGCTTTACAGACTCTATCATAAAACAATACATGACATACATGTCCACTAACTATACAGTACCGTACTCCAGAGGCAACGCCGAGGGAACTCCGAACACTGATGTCAAACATTATACCATGCTATATTCTTTTAACATGCGATGGTAAAAAACGTGAGCTTGGAAAAGCTCAGTAATACAGAACTACCAAAAGATGCTATAAGCTCATGCAGATACATGGTAAACATGACATTTTCATGATGTTCCAAGTAGTAACAATCTCCATTTCCTTTCCACTATTTCAGGGTAACGTTATACTTGAGAATAACGGTACTTGCTCTTTATTCAATCATCGAGTAACAAACGAGAATTATTCAAGTTAATAGCTTACGAAGATGGAAACAACGATTTAAATGGCTAGTGTGTTCCAATAGGTGCATATCAAATGGGCATAAATACATACCAATCATATCATGAAAACACATAACAATTCAATGCAAATGTTCAAGTACATACAAGGGTTTACTAGTAACTACCCTCCAACCTTACACCAATGTGCAGTCCCCCAGAACTGCATCCATAAGGACTTACCCTAGGCCCGATGGTCATGGGTGCCACCTAAGGAGCTGCCTTAGGTCCATAAGGATTTACCCGTGCTAAAGCATCAGTACCTACCCAAGGGGAGACCTTGGGTCCATAAGGATTTACCAGCTGGATCAGGGGTGTACCTGCAGAAACTTCATAACATAACCCAACAGTATACCCCAGATAGTAATCGGTGTTCAGATTCCAGACGTGAGTAACATAATACATGTGACAGACATATTCTATTCAGAGTATCAGAAACAGAAGTTCATGCTCTTTAGACACATATATAGGCATACCACTGAGCAGAAGATATCATCATTCATCATGCAAACAGAGTGTACCATCATAGGTCAAGCTAACATATTATATTATTACTTACATCAAGCAGACAGACAATATTATCGTAGATCAAGTAACCACATAGCACAATCATATACTAAGTATACAGATCAAGCGGACTTACAACGAGTAGGCAGAAAACGTTATCATATGTCAAGTTCATCATTTTATCAAGCATATCATCGTTCATAATTAAGTCATTAGATCGTTTACTAACATGTAATAATCATATAACACATTCAACTGAATGTAGCACACATGGAACACACTAGGTGGAACAGTTTATTTCTTGGAGATACTTGGCATTTACGGAAGGGAACACATTAACTTTTGACAGTTTGAACGAATTTCATAAATGATGTCCCTATTAAAAAGGGTTCGTGCTAACAGTTCAAACCAGATATTCAGGAATTGATACATCAAGATCTTAGAGAGTTCAAATATATCATGAGTGATTTAGTCATTTAAGCCTACAAGGGTATTATGGTCATTTTCATCATACATGGGCATTTTGGTAATTTATACCAATGAGGCATAAACAATCGCTCAGGAAATTCTATTTGCTCATCAGGTTTCCAAACAAGCATTCAGATATTTCTATGTCAAGATCTTTCACGATACCGGATACATTCAGGGCTATTTGATTACTTTGGCCAACGAGGGCATTTTGGTCTTTTAACTATCAAGGGTGATTTGTAATTTAGCCCAATAATGATAAAATGATGATTTACAATATTTAATATTTCTAGAAGTTTTTCGAGCCTCTAAACCATTCGAACTAACATAACCCAACCTTGCAATACAAACCAACCCTTTTAATGTATCCGGCTGTATCGTATATCTGAACGGTTGCTTTCATAATTCACCACATGACTTGCCACGGAGTAGTCAAACTTATATTTTGTGCGGAAAAACTTCTAACCTTATAATAATATCAGGAGTAATTGACGTATGTGAGTCATGGTTCAACCTTTAGGGGCATTTCAGTCATTTTCAGCTTTATTGGCATTTCCAGAATTTCATCAAGGCAATTTACTTCCAGTAAAGGGGGTATTTTCAGTTATTTTGAAGCTCGGGATATCCATCATTCATGTCAATTGAACCATTTATAGTATTTCAATCATTTAAGTACTCGTGGGTGTTTCGGCCATTCGCGTAATTTCAGTACCTCCAACAACTTCATTCAATTTCAGAACTCAAAGGTTCACCCATCATTTTAGTTAAATTTGCAACCCTCGGTGTCTGAGGATACTTCAGCCTTTTTGGTCAATACGATCGTTCCGATTAATTTAACCATAACAGTGTTCTCAATACTTTTAGTCATTCCAATCAATTCAGAATTTTGAGTCACTAGCTTAATTCAAGGGTATGGATAGATTCCCCTGAATCTATAGTCGGAGATTCATTCTAAATCCAAGGAGACCTAACACCTCACAATCTAGAAGGTTTACGTCTTGTTACCATATCTTTCTAAGTAGTTCGAGGTTTTCAGATGAATCAGGTTGTTTTACCATATCTAGCGTAGATTTCTAGATCGCTTCCAATTTCAAGGGTATTTTAGCCATTCACATACCTTGAGGGCATTTTCGTAATTTCATATTCAAACATTTTTCACATTTTATCATTTGACACTAATAAGAGGATTTGGAGATTAGCTGTCTTATTACTTACTTATTGAACTCCAAATCATTCTGATTATTAATCTTCTCATTCGAGCATTGTAATCTTATCTAGATTATCGTACTCATTTTCATATTCGGTGTGACTTGAGCAGAATTAACAGTAATCATCATCATTTTTATGCACGCATTAACAAATACCAACATGTTCATAAAGCACACAAGAGGTAGTAATGCATTACCTTAACTCTGAGCTATAACGGTCAAATCATGAAACCTCATTCGATTGCACTCGAACTCGAATTCGACGTCCATCAACAATTCGTATTTCAAGGAGCTATGAGTACCGTCAATTACACAAATTTACATTTCAGTCCTTATAGTACTCCTAATTGCAATATTAAACACAAATACAAGTTCAGGTTTAAGATCAGATTCGGAGGCTTTCGGGTTTGAATTTTGTAAAACGTGCTTCAAAAACGGACTTAGGACATCGAAAAACATAAAATAGGAGTTTTCACAAAAAGTTGACTTTTTGGTCAACTGTCAAAGTCAACGCTGACGTCAGCAGGTCAACGGTCAACGAGGTCAGAGTCAACACTGACGTCAGTAGGTCAACGCTGACGTCAGCAGGTCAACGGGCAGAGGTCAACTGAGTTGACTCGGATGACTCACTGAGCTGACTCGGGCTGAGTTGACTCGGTAGATGGGTTGGGCTCGGATACGGGTCGGGTTGGGTCAAACAAAAACGGGTCGGGTTAAGACACGGGTTCGGGTCAGATCAGACTTGGACTTGGGCTTAACAGCTGGGCTTGAACCAGTTAACTGACTGGGCCGGTTCAACAATTACCCCCAAGGTTTCTGGTGGCCGGACGGTCGCCGGAATGGTCTCCGGTGGCCCGAAATACACTGTTTCTGCTAGAAAAACAAGAGCCGATCACACAAGGTAGTAAACCAAACCCAAAATATCACATTACGAGCCTTAATCTTACCGGAAAAAGCCTCAAATTCCAGATCTGCCAGGAAAATCGTGTTGCTTCGATTGGCCGGACGGACTCTCCCTGCGTCGGAACAACGATCAGACATATGGGTTTCGCTCTCCTCCGTACGCTGAACACGCCTGCACGATTGACATGCCTTGCCGACGACGGAGGCGGCCGGAACGGAGGAAAATCAGAGACGGGCTCAAGGGAATCTCGACGAAGCTTCAGCTCCATCTCCACGACGAAAGGCAACCGTTCACCGCGAGTGGAGCGCATGGCTGGGGTCGGGGTGAGGCGGCAGACACGGTGACACTGGCGATGACAGCCACGACGCCGTCGTAACGGAAATCTGAATGGGCACCGGTGTAGGGGAGATAAAAGGTTTCGAAGAGGATAAAAAAATTAGATCTAATTTCCTTTAGATTCAAATGGTGCATTTAATTTGGGAGAAAATGGGTGGTTGGATCTAGTCTGATTATTATTATATTCCCTTATATATGTTATAACCAAATCTTATTATACCATAACTAAGACTTTCTTTAGACCAGATGGCTAAGCCTATTACCCTCCATGCCAAGAGCTGCGGTTTAAAACCCCTTGGCTACACATTTCCTCCTTTTTCTTATTTCATTCAATTTTTTTATACATTTTTAGGGTGTTACAAGACAAGTGACAACATGTGTTGATAGAAAGATGCCGTGACATGGATGTTGATTGAAAATCCTAGGGAGAGTAGGCCTAGACTAGTTGTTTGTCGTCATCCTAGACCATTGATTGGAAGTCCTAGGGAGAGTAGGCCTAGACTAGTTTGTCGTCATCTTAGACCACTTGTACAGACACGTGTTTTTTGATAAGGCTCGCGGGGTTGGCAGGTGGCCATATGAATGTTTGGGGGTTCATAGGTAACATTCGTATGTTTTGGGGTTTGCAGGTGATCGTCCGCATATTGTAAGGGTTCGCATTATGGTGGGTTCACGTGGTGGCGGTTCTGATAAAACATTGGTTTCAATTGTTGAGTAGTAGATAGAAACGTTTTAATATTTCAATTAATTGTAATTATCTTTTGGATATTAAATACTTATTCCTATTTAGAGTTGAAAATAAAATTATAAGTAATTTGTATAACTTGTTTCAAAGAAAGTTATTTTTCACGTTATTTTTTTAGATGTTTTACTTTTAAACTTGTCCATATTTCAGAAAATGACTGCCTAACTATTCCAGTACCAAATTTTTTTACGTTTTTTTCTTGGAAATCCCTTAAATAAAACACTTCTCTTTCTTTAAATATGTGCTTTTTTGAAAGGAAAAAACAATAGGAATAATTAAAACTTTCTAGTTTAATGATAATTTTACATTTTAGGACGTATCAATCTCGGCAATATTTATCTTTATCTGGAATTTAAATAAGTGATTTTACTTTGTCACTTTGGTTTTATTTGATGGATAATTATTTGATATATTATTGATAAAAAAATTAATTCTAAAAATAATATAGAGTAATTACCACATGTTCTTTATTGATATTTAAAAAGATTTAATGATATTTTTGACCCTAAAAAAATTATTCCTTAATTTTTTTTCTGTTTCGTTTGACCCCTCGAACTTTTAAGGGTTTTTTTTTCTTTTCAAATTAAACAAAATGAAAGAAAAAAATAACAAATATGTTAGGCTGATGTCAGTTTTTTGTTTTTGTTTTTTTTTTTGCTTTTTAGAATATTTTTTTACATTTTTAATATTTTTTCACAATTTAGTATATTTTTATGATATTTTAATTTTTTATTACTTTTAATTCTTTATAGTTTTTTTTGAATTTTTTTGTAAAATGAAAAAATTCCTAAAGTCGATGATTACAAAAAGACAAAAAAAGGTGAAACAATTTGTCTGTTTTTTTTTTGTTAAATTTGAAAAATAATTTTTTATAAAAAAGTGAAAAATATAAATAAAACACATAACACTACTGTTTATAATTTCTTTTTTCACAGTTATATTTCAAACAATTTTAATAATAGAAGAGAAATGAACTGTCAAATAAAGAAATTTAGGACATGATAATAACCAAAACTTCATTTCAAACCAAATTAATTTTACACTGCACCACGCAAACGATTGATATTTTGCAAAGTTATTTTCACTTTATTTGATTTGTCCTTTTGTTTTGCTTAATACAAAAAATGAGTGTTTACTATTAACGGATAACTAATAGAGAATTACAATAGTTATAGCTGATTGCATTAGCTGATTTGATTAGTAGATTGTATTTGCTAATTGTATAAAAGTGTTTGGTAAAATTAACAGATAGTCGATAGTTGTTTGATTATTTAAACAAGCAAAATAACATATAAGAACATGATTATATTGGATACTTGTTTGAATAGTTTATTATTTATCAATATTTTGTATCTATTAATACTAATTAGATTATAAAAAAATTAATATAACATTACTAAGCACTTTTGAATAATCTATATATTAATTTATCATTTATATAATTATTTTTAATATAATAATTAATTATTAAATTTAAATACAAATGTGTGAGAATAAAAAGAAAAAAATAAAAAGTATTAGTTTACAAATATCACAATGTAAATACGTAAGATTGAAGAATTAAAATAGAAAATGTTAAATTTAGATTATTTAGAGATTTTATATAATTGTTAAGGGTAAAAAATCTTTATAACTCTTATGTCAAAACCTCTAATTACAAAAAACTCATGCTAGCAACTTTTTCAAAATTAGAGGTTTCACCTTAATCTGATATTTCAATCCGCTATTCACCAAACCTCCAAATTAGCGGATTTGACCAGTTAAACCTCCAATATTGCTCAAACCGCTATTTACCAAACATGGCCTATATCTTCTTTAACTTTAGGTGCTTATTTTTTTAGTTAAATAGGTGTTTAACGTTTACACCGTTACAATATTAAGTGTCTAACATTTATACTATTACAATTTTAAAGTTGACTTGTTTAAAAAAAAAACCCAACACCGAATAATAGTTTGACACGTGACTTTGATTTTTTTAACTTATTTTCTAAAAAACCCCTAAAATTTTCAAAATTCACAAAGTAACCCAAAATCCAAAACTCTAACACCAAAAACCCAAATTCCAAATTCAACAGTTTCCATCGCCGATCCACATGCCAACGACCCAAATGATCATTTACCCTATCTTTCTGTTGTCAAAAATTGATGAACGACGTCAAATCAAACGTCATACATGAAAACTCCATTCTAATGACGAACGATGACCGAAAGGACGTCGAATAACATGCAAATCTATAACACCCTCGACCCTAATGTCACATTTGGGCCTCAAGCCCAACACAAAACCGTAAAATTTTACAACTAGATTTAGCCCAAAAAAGGTAATTTTCAAAAACATTTAGATCTAATGGTTGAAAACATAGATAAACAATTTAAAACGTTACAAAAGAGCTCCACTATAATTTAAAACATTTAAACATTTGACTTGATTAATACAATTTCAAAAATAAGGATTACATACTCCAACACGTAAGGTCCTATGAATACACAGCCCACTAAACACAAGTATTGTACTCTAGAGATCAAAACATGCTAGAATCTTGTATCGATAGTGCTCTTCGATCCCGCGATCCAACGATCAACCTACGCACGAAAACAACGATTCCGAGCACTGAGCTTACAAAGCTCAGTGGTACACATCTACTCTACTATATTCATGCTAATCATAAACATAAGCACAAGCTAGTACGAGCAATAAGGAGAGATAAATAAACACGTGGTGCTACCACTAGTCGTCTAAACACATGCTCTCAACATAGAAAAACATCATACATGGCCTATAAGGCCTAATCGTACTCGGGATCACACCAGATCATCCGAGCAACAACACACAGTCCTAACCACAAACCTGGAGTGAGGCCTAGTGTCACACAACCTTGGGAACGCACACTCTAAGCGAGGCCCGATGTCATGCAGCCTCGAGAACATACACTCTCTCTGAGTGAGAACCGGTGTCACACAGCCTCGAGAACGTACACCCATACTCGACATCTCTCCTCGAGTATCATCGAATGAGGCTCGATGTCACACAATGTCAGAAACGTACATTCGACATCTCTAATCATGGTGTTGCAACACTCTTTCTCTAGTATCCAAATCCCAACAACCAAAGGTGACTCAACCACACAAGGTTTCTAAACCACACAAACCATCGACATAATTACCATATGACACACATCATAACTTGATCCACCAAAGATCTTCTATGGTTGCTATTACAAGTCACCTAATTAAGCTTACCAACTTGTTAATACATTATAGAATCGTATATTAATCATCATCATTAATTATCCCCATTAATCCATATTATCTCATTAATAGTCCACGTCAATTTCTATATTTTTATTTGCATAATAGATTATTTCATTTAATGGATACCAGTACTCGAACACAAGTATAGATATGGTACCCCTGGGTACCGGTACTCTCGTGCGTACCGATACTGATATATCTTACTATAAATCCTTAATTTTCACAAGTACTGGTACAGATCGAACCGTACCGATACGACTCCCAATCACGTACCGGTACAGCCAAAGCTCGTACTAATACGCTACTCATGGGTTCGTACCATTTCCTCGAATTACGATATTACCACGCTTTATTCGATCCCTAAAGCTTATAAAAGTCATTAGAGTTTGTTTACTAACGCATTAATCCAATCGAGTATTTAACCCTTAAGCATAATTCCCATCATATCTCATCAATCTATAGATCAAACATACACGGCATCACAATTATTTCAACCAATACAACAATCATCAAATAATCATTAGAGCATCTCAAATGACCCTACACGGTCTCTAAAGCCTTCACGAATTCCATCATATCTGTAACATCATCATGCATCTAAAAAATATATCAAGTCTCATGATACCGGTCTCACAACATGCTTATTCATCGTCTACCCATTTTGCGAACACTAACAAGCAAGATGTTGGACTCGTGAGAGAGCTTGGCAAAATGGGTGAAAATGTGTTGATAATGGATAAACAGTGCCAAGAAAGAGTCTTTTGCATACAAGTATACACGATCTTCCAAGTAATACAGCAGCAAGCTGAGTTATCGATCCCACAAGGATTGGTCAAGAGTTCAATTGCTTACTTGTTTTACTTGTCAAAGAAAAGTTTGTTTGTTTCGAAGTTGGTTTTAAAAGCAAGTTGAAAAGAAGGAAATAAAAGATAACATCGTTGGCAAGGAGAGTTTTAAAATGAATCATGAGTGTTGGCAAAGGATGCCTGGTTTTCACGCTATTCATGCCATGCCAGCTTTTAATAAATCCTATCTTGGCATTATTTACCAAGCAGATTCGAAGGTGGCATTGCCTCTCTCGATGGCAATGCCCTGAATTAACTATGCAAAAACTTTTATATCTCTATAAAATAGCTTTTTCATAAATTAGTTTGATTAAGTCCTAATCTTTTGCTCTTAAGGGGTAGATTTCACTCCCGAAATAAGTTCATCTACTTGAACATCTTCTCTCGAAGCATCTCGCCTTAGAATCTAGCATTTGTTCATTGTTCCCTAAGTTGGTTAAGATATTAAGGTTCAATAAGCCAACAAAGCCAACTCTCGCTTGGCATTGTATTTGTGAAAACAATTAAGATCATGCCAGATAGGAAAAATAATGCCAATGCATTTCCAATTATTAAAAGCTAAACATAGAAAATAGCGTTCAACGCAACCATTAAATTAGTTCATGGTGAGAGTTTCCAACCAAAAACCATAACATATCTCAACATCACCATCTTAAATAAAAATAAAAATAACTTAAACGAGGAGAATGAGTGAGAAGGGTGTCTCTCGATGCAGCCCTACAGAATGTAGGCTCTCAGTCAAGCTTGGTCAAATGTCTCCTTGGTGCATCCTCCTCAAGTTTGATTGCCGATCTCCCCTGAAGTGTTTGCTTGAGTTCCTTTAAATAGGCGCACGAAAATGACCTAGGATAAGTTTTGAATTTGAACGCTCGACGATAAGGGATTTGCTCATCTTATCCCTTGTTTGAATCCTAGGGTTGACGTCATCATTGGTTCACCGTCCACTCGACCTGCGCTATTTTTGGTCCTTTGCTGCCAACAACTACCGACATTCTCATCGTTCTCTTCATGCGCTATTCTGCTATATTGTACCTGCAATCATGCCAACAAACCACCCTTCACACTGGCATAGCCAAATTCAAAACTCCTTATGCAAATGCATGCAATTAACAACTAAATACATCTAAATTTACTCAAAGACAAGCAAAGATACTGTAAAATAGGCATAAAAATCAGTACCTTTGAGGAGATAACACTCCCTCAAACCTAAATAATTGCTTTTCCTCAAGTAATGCAAATAAACTAAGAAAAACAAAAAAATTGTGAAAATAGTACATCGACAAAATTTTGGTTGGAATGCCAACAAGTGTTGGCAAGCAAAAGTTGGCTCTATTTTTGTCCTCAGGTATCCCAGTGCAATAATTCCAAGCATATAGGAAATTCAAGGGCAATAATATAACTCTAGTCTAAAGCCATGAAGAGTGCATGAGTGTGGGCAATATGCATCAAGTATCCTTTAAATCTCTTTGTCAATTTTACTACCTAAACTCAAAATTCTTTTTTTTTTATTCCTGGCAAGGGTTTTTGTTAGCATTAATTTAAGATTGCTTCGTGACATTGTTTGGCGTGAGAAATAAGAGGGAGTATACCACGAACCCCCACGTTAATCCAAATATCATTAGGCTTTCTTTTCAACTCATACCCTAAAGTTTTAGACTTGAGAACTAAGAGGGAGCAAACCACGAAGCCCCAAGTAACTTATTATCCCTAAGGTAGAGGAGAGTTTGATTTTTTTCTTGCCTTGGCAAAACATTGTTGCCTTATTTGTTTCTTTTTACCCTGACATCATTTTTTTACTCTGAGCTTAGTTTCAAAAATTCTAAGTTTGTTTGGAAACTAGATGCATACTACGTGTTAAGTGAAAGTTCAATTCCTTAAACTAGAGATCAATTGCCAAGCTACTTGGCATTACTATTATGCTGGCATGGGTGACTTAAAGATTAATTTCTTCACCGGATATATATCTGGATCAAATTAAGCTTGCCAAACAAAGTGTTAACATTCTTCAAAAGTAAACCGAGGCAAAAAAATTTTTATTGTGGTTTGGCATGCAAAGCTAATCTATATGGCATACATGGCATGACAATATAAATGAAAACATGAAATGCATGTCATGGCATAAATGTGAGGAAATGCACACCCTAAACTCAAGATGTGCATTGTCCTCAATGAAAAAAAAAACAACAACACATATATACAATGAAAAACAGAAAAATAAAATGCATGAACATGAAAATGCAATGTAATGAAATGCAAAGGAGTTTAGGAAGAAGAAAACTCCCCTTCGGAGGCTTCCTCTCACGTAGCTTCCTCATGTGTGACATGGTTCTTCCTCTTAACAAAGCTACCACGATCAGGGGCTTTGCGTTTCACTCTCGTCATGGCTGGCTTCGAGGCGGCAGTGGATACAGGGTTTCCTTAACAATGCACACTGGACTATGAATTGGGCTATGGACTGGGCTGGACTGGTTGGCATGGCACTGTCATTGGCAAAGATCTATGTTGGGAAGGTAGGGAACACATGCATGACTCCTAGAGACTTGGTCACAAGAACCTCCTTGATGGCTACATCCCTAGCATAGGTGTAGTGGCATATCTTCTTCCTTTGGTCCTCAGCCCTTTCTAACTTTTGGAGAATCAACTCCTTACGGTGGTAGATCTGGCCGAGCAATGCCATTGCGTCCGCTGGCATCGAAGCTCCAGACTCAACTTTAGGTGCTTTAGGTTTAGGTGTTGTCGTGGTGGCCTTACCTTTACCTTTGTCCTTAGAATCAATGGCAGTGAGGTTCTTCCAAGCGGCTGGTGTGATGGTGGTGCCTTTGACGATCAGGGCTATGTCCGCATCGGTCTTGGGCACGTTGTGCTGCATACAAATATTAGATATTAATAACGAAAAGAACAATCCACCAGTTGGCTTACCAGTACACTTGTATGTTTCATTGATTAAAATCCTGCCAAGGTTGATCTTTCTCCCCGTAAGAATGAAGTGCAATAGTGTCAGACTCTCCTCGAACACCGTCTCATTTTATGTCATCGGCATTATGTTTGCTTTAAGAAAATGATTCCAGCCCTTCGCCTGAGATGTGAGGGCCAATCTCTTGATGGTTCGGTGCCCTTTCGAGGACACAATCCACTCAGTGCCCGTTTCACAAAGATCTGCCAACATTTTCTTTCTCTTGGCAGCGTTCATGGTGGCAACAAATTTCTCATTCTCGTCTTCCTTCTCCAACTGAAACACAGTGTTGATGGACCCTTCATCAAACCTCACACAAGCCCTTTGGATCATCAAAAACGAATTGGTCTTGGTCGTGAGATGCGCGTAGAACTCTCGAATGATGTTGGGGAAGATGTCACTCTTTTGTTGGCAAAATAACTCCCACTTATGCTTGGTCACGACATTCATAAATTCTGGGGTAAAGCCCAAATTTTTCTTGTTCTTGAAGTAGAAATTCTTCTCATGAACAAACGTCTTCGAAGCAAAGTGATCTTCATATTTCTTGTGTATCTCCTCATTGAAGAAAGTTTTGAAAGGGGTTGATGAAGAAGCCATGAAATTTTGAAGGGATTTGTTCGACTATTGAAAAAGAAAGAGGGAAGATTGTGTTATTTGTTTCTTGCTTGTCTAAAGAAAGAAGAAAGTGAAGGGGTGATGAACGGCTAGGGTAGATGAAGTGAAGATTGAGTGTGTAATTGGGTTTAATGAATGTTTGAATTAAAGAGGATAATGCTGGTAAGTGACATGTTTGGGGAAGATAAAAAGTTGATTTGATAAGGTGATAGGTGATAGGAAAGGGTAAGAGAGATAAGAATAAAAAGTGAGAAGGGTTTAAGTGGAGTTTAAACTCAACTTATCCGGTTAATTGGGCGGCTACGATTTCACTCTCTTACTTAGCGAGAAAGCTAGGATAAATCACTTCTTCCCAAATAACTTCTGGCGCATGACAAGCTGGGCGTTGGCAGCATTGTTGGTACACAAAATTCTATTTACTCGCAATCATGTCATGCTCTCTTTTGCTTTGGCATAATTCCTGAATCTACACACACTCAATGAAAATCTTTCAACGCAGCAAAGGAAGAATTAAAAACTAAAAGAAAAAAACAAATAAAGAAAATGCTAAAAAAGAAAAAAAACTCTAATCCTAATATTTACAAAAAGAATTAAACCATGATGATGTTACGGTATCTCTGCCAAGAGGATAACCTCCTTGGCATTTTGCTGATTGTCTTCCCAATAGTGCTTTAAACACTGACCATTCACCTTGAAAATTTCTCTCGTCTTCAGATTTTGATGACCACTGCTCTATGAACATATGTCTTTACAACTTCAAATGGGCCTGAACATCTTGACTTAAGCTTACATGGAAATAATTTAAGCCTTGCGTTAAATAACAAAACGCGCTGGCCTACTTTAAATTTTCTTGGCATGATTCTCCTGTCATGCCAGCGTTTTGTTCTTTCCTTGTATAGTTTAGCGTTCTCATAGGCTTGTAATATGAACTCCTCCAACTCATTTAGGTCTAGTAGCCTCTTTTCTCCAGCAACTCTCCACGCCATATCAAGTGTTTTAATAGCCAAATATACACGGTGCTCCATCTCTATCGGAAGATGGCATGCTTTTCCAAACACAAGTTTAAATGGTGAAGTGCCCAAGGGAGTTTTAAATGCTGACATGTAAGCCCACAAGTAGGGATGGCAATAGATCCTAGACCCGAATCTAATCCGTAGATCCATATTCGTTTTTATAGGGTCTGGATCCTAAAATTTTAAACCCGACAGATCCGGGTCGGATCTGGATCCTCTGATTAAAGTACGGATCTAACACTAAGATCCGGACCTGGACCCATTTAGCCGTTTATAGAAAAATGTACCTTTGGTTTTAAAATATATATAAATGACATAATAGGTTTTAAAAAATATATAAATATTTTAGAGAGGGAGACACCACAAAAAGTGAGTTCTTATAGGGTTAATTTTTATACCCACCTTCTTTAATGGCATAATGGCAATGTAATGTTTCATGATCTACATTTTTTAATGTTTGTGTTATTCAAAAGACATTTTTGTAATTATGTTGGATTTTTTTAGACTTTAGTTTATCATTTTTTATTTTGTTACTAGTTGTATTGAAATTAATCTTTTCTCCATTGGAGATGTGATGTGAAATTAGTCAGTGAAAGTTTTATTACGTTAAAAAATAGATCAAATGGTTGTTTTTTAACAGGCCCGTTTTGGACTCGGATCCGTTGGATCTGGGTCCCAATTTTCTAAACCCGTGGATCCGGGGTGGGTCTAGATGTAAGGTGTGAAAATGGTTTTGGATCTGGGTCCAATTGGATTCGGTCCAGATCCGGCTCGTTGCCATCCCTACCCACAAGGATTCATCTAGTCTTAGAGACTAGTCCTTTGATGGATTCACAGTTTTTTCAAAGATATTCTTGACCGCCTTGTTGGAAATCTCGGCTTGCCCGTTTGTTTGATTGCTGAATTTCGTATTTGTAAAAAGCTCTAGAGGTTAGTTTACACTTAAAATGGGCACCCTCATCATGAATAATCATTATGGGGGCACCAAATCGAGTAAAATGTGTTTGTGCAAAAATTTGGGAATGGCCTTGGCATCGTTTGTTGGCAATGCGACAACCTCAACCCATTTGGATACGTAATCCACAGCTACAAGACTATACAGGTTACCAAATGATGGGGGAAATGGACCCATAAAGTCTATCCCCCATACATCAAATAAGTCCACAGGCATAATGTTTTGGAGCGGAAGTTGATGTCTGCCAGAGATGTTCCCCGTCTGTTGGCACCGGTCACATACCTTGGCATAGTTGTGGGCGTCTCTGTATAATGTGGGCCAAAAGAATCCGGACTGTAACACTTTGGCAGCAGTCTTCATTCCAGAAAAAATGTCCTCCACAGGGAGCAGTGGGGCATAAATGCAAGATGTTGTACTGCTCCTCTTCTGGCACACACCGCCTTATGACTTGGCCGACACACTGTTTGAATAGAACCGGCTCGTCACAGTAGTAATACCTAACTTCTCAAAGAAATCTTTTCTTAGCATTGTATGCCAAGTCTGGTGGCAAAATGTTGCTTACTAAATAGTTGACCATGTAAGCGTACGATGGCACAACATTGACTGCAAGCAAATACTTGTCTGGGAATTCATCTCTTATGGTAGCGGTCTTACCATCGCCGAGGTGATGATCTAGGCGTAATAGGTGGTCAGCTACCAAATTTTCATTTCCCTTCTTATCTCGGATCTCGAGGTCAAATTCTTGTAGAAGAAGCGTCTACATGATCAATCTAGGTTTGACATCCTTCTTTACCAAAAGGTATTTTAGTGCTGAGTGATATGTATACACAACAACTTTAGTACCAGCCAAATAAGATCTAAGTTTATCAAAAGAAAATACAACAGCTAGAAATTCTCTTTCTGTTGTGGTGTAATTAAGTTGTGCTTCACTCAAAGTTCGGCTGGCATAGCAGATGGCATGAAAAACCTTGCAATGTCGTTGTCCCAATACTGCTCTGACGGCTTTGTCGTTGGCATCACACATGAGTTTAAACGACTTACTCCAATCTTGTGGTACAACTATAGGGGTGTTGATCATTCTCTTCTTAAGTTCCTGAAAAGCTCTCAAACAAGCATCAGCAAACGTAAAAGTGGCATTTTGTTCTAACAGTGAACGCAAAGGTTAGAAATTTTAGAAAAGTCTTTAATAAATCGGTGATAAAAACCTGCATGACCTATAAAAATTCGTATACCTTTGACACTTGTTGGTGGTGGCAACTATTTAATTACCTCCACTTTTTCCTTGTCAACTTCCAAGCCTCGCTCGGTCACTTTGTGACCTAAACTATGCCTTCTTTCACCATGAAGTGGCATTTCTCTCAGTTCAAGACTAAGTTGGTCTCTATACATCTTTTCAAAACAAGCTCTAAACTCTGTAAACACTCAACAAATGTCTTACCAAAGACTGAGAAATCATCCATAAAGTCTTCCAAGTTTTGCTCAATCATGTCTAAAAAAATAGACATCAAGCAACGCTAAAATGTTACCGGTGCATTGCACAAACTGAATTGCATCCTCCTAAAGGCAAATGTCCCATATGGACATGTGAATGTGGTCTTCTCTTGGTCCTCTAGAACTATGGCAATTTGGTTATATCCCGAATAATCATCTAAGAAGCAATAGAAAGCTTTACCTACCAATATGTCCAACATTTGGTCAATGAAGGGCAACGAGAAGTGGTCCTTTTTGGTGGCATTTTTCAGCTTCATGTAATCCATGCACACTCTCCATCTGGTCATAGCTCTGGAAGGGATTAACTCGTTCTTGTTGTTTTGAACCACGATCATGCCAGCTTTCTTTGGCACGTATTGTACTGGGCTAACCCACGAGCTATCGAATATGGAATAGATTATCCCGGCATCCAACCACTTGATAATCTCCTTCTTGACTACTTCTTTCATGCTTGGATTCAATATTCTTTGGCCTTCAATGGTTTTTCCATGATATTCCTCTAGGTTTATCTTATGCATGCAAATGGTTGGGATACTAACTTAGATGCCTGCCAAGGTCCAACCCAACACTTGCTTGTGTTTACTTAAAACTTCCAACAATCTCTTCTCCTGATCATTGGTTAGATCAACAACAATGATTACTGGCAAAGTTGAATGCTTACCTAAATATGCATATTTGAGGTGGTCTAGTAATGGTTTCAACTCTAATTATGGTGGTTCTTCTATTGATGGCTTAGGAACCTTAATCTCTTTGCCAACCAACTTTAGTGGCTCAAAATAGCTCACTTCTTCGGCTTTAAAAATGTCTTCTTCACTATCGGTCTCGCTGGCATCATTATCATTTTCTTGGCATAGTTGTGCCATGTCCACCTTGAAAATGGACTATATCCTATCTTCTGCTTGGAATTCTTCTTATTCATCTACACATTTCAAAGCTTGAAACACATTAAATGTAACCCGCTGCTCATTCATCATGCACATTTCAAAGCTTGAAACACATTAAAGCTCTACCAGTAGCAAGAAAATGTCTTCCCAATATAATTGGGATATTAGCATCAGCTTCATAATCTAAAATAATAAAGTCGGCTGGAAATATGAATTTATCTACCTTTACCAACACATCCTCAATCTTACCCTTAGGATGTGCAAAAGATCGATCCGCCAACGTCACTATAGTGGGCCTTGATTCAATGTCAAGCTTCTTGAACACCGACATCGGTATCAAGTTAATGCTAGCCCACAGGTCACACATTGCCATGCCCATGAATCTATTGCCAATGGTGCACAGGATAGTGAAACTCCCTAGATCTTTCAATTTTGGTGGCAACCGATTGAGTATCCCGGCGCTGCATCCTTCGGTAAGAGTTATAATCTCAAAGTCCCCCATTTTTCTTTTTTTTAGACAATAACTCTTTCATGAATTTCACGTAATTGGGCATATGCTCTAGTGCTTCCACTAATGGAAGATTGATATGCAATTGCTTTAGCACTTCAAAGAAGCTCTTAAATTGATGAACTTGCTTATGCTTCTATAACCTTTGCGGAAAGGGTGGAGGTGAATAAACATATGCTGGTTCTACTGGCTTTGCCAACAGTTTGCTAGCATCAGACTATTGTCTGGCATCATTCTGCTCGCTGGCATCAGTTTGCTTATTGACATTAGTCTGATGGTTGGCAATGCTTCCATCCTCTTCTTTGTTATCCGGCTCTTGTGGTACATCTACTGGTCTTTTGTCTTCATTTTGACAATGAACCGGCTAGTTGCTGGATGTCTCAACCTCGCATTTCTTACCACTCCGAAGTGTTGCGGCTTTGCATTGTTCAGCGTTCCTCTACCTGGCATCTTCTGTGTCACTTGGAAAAGCTCCTTGGGTTTGTTGTTGAGTGCATTGGCAATCTGCCCAATCTGGACCTCCAAGTTTCACATCGAAGCTGCCAGACTCTAAACAGTGGCATCATTCCTCTCCAAGTATTCTGTCAAAGTCCACTGGTTGTTCATTTGCCCTACATGAAAATTATTTTGTGCCCGTTGTGGCACAGCATTCTGATTAAAATTGTGTTTAGGATTAAAATTGCGATTTATGTTGTCAACATAATTTACCGACTTAGGGTTGGCTCCACATGGTGGCTCTCTCTACAGATGGTGCAGAATGGTTCTAATGCCTTTACTTCTTGAGGTTAATTATTCTTTTTCAATGTTCTCACCATACTAGCGAAGTTAGAAATCTCAGCATGGATGGACATTAGTTCATCAACCTTTAATTTCCCACTAGTTTTATTTTCGGTACCTAACCTGGCAACGGGGTACTCAAAATCATTAACTGAAATTCTCTCAAGGATACCCACAGCCTCCGTATAGTTCTTGTTAAGCAATGAACCGGCTGCCGAAGCATCAACAACAATCCTCGTTTGTACATTTAATCCATTGTAGAAAGTTTGTATTTGGGTCCACTTTGGAAATCCATGAATAGGACACCTTCTCAACAAATCTTTAAATCTCTCTCAAGCATCATATAAGGTTTCATCCTCAGCCTATCTGAATGTAATAATCTCACCACGTAGCTTGACAGTGAGTGTTGGCGGTTGGAAACACGTCAGAAACTTCTGGTATAGGTCCCCCCGTGAGGTGACTGAACCAGGTGGCAAAGAATTGAGCCAAGTCTTGGCTCTTTCTCTCAAGGAAAAAATGAATAATTTCAGCTTCACAGTATGCTTTGATACTCCATGCTGCTGAAATAGCTGGCAAATCTCCATGAATTGCTTTAAGTGTTGTCTTGGGTCTCTAGTAAGTGCTCCATCAAATTGACCCACATTCAAAAGAATTTGAATCATTACCGACTTAAGTTCAAAATTTGATGCATTTACCTTGGCACCAATCACTCATGGCATCAGGTTATCAATGCTTGGTGCCGAGTGTTCTCGTATTGGTCTCTCTATGGCATCGTCCACTATAGGTGCGGCAGGGGCAGCTGGCATCCCTCCATGTATAGGTGGATCTCCTTGATTCTTTGGGACACTATCTACTCCTCCATTACCGTTTTGATCCATCTCTCTGATTTTCCTTTTCAATCTATGGTAGGTTCGTTTAATTTCAGGGTCAAATAGCTGATAGTCCGTAGGACGATTCCTGGTCATACACCAAACAAAATAGATAAGTGAAATAAAACAAAAAAAGTAAAATTAAAACAATAAAATCCATTGAAATCCCCGGCAACGGTACCAAAAACTTGTTGGACACGTGAGAGAGCTTGGAAAAAGGGGTGAAAATGAGTTGGTAATGAATAAACATTGCCAAGAAAGAGTGTTTTACTGCAATTATACACGGTCTTCCAAGTAATACAACAATAAGCTCTGTTATCGATCCCGCAACAATTGCTCAATAGTTCAATTGCTTACTTGTTTTACTTGTCAAATAAAAGTTTTTTTGTTTTGAAGTTGGTTCTAAAAGCAAGTTGAAAAGAACGAAATAAAAGACAACAACGTTGGCAAGGAGAGTTATAAATTGAATGATGAGTGTTGGTAAGGGATTCCTGGTTTTCACGCTATTCATGTCATGCCAGCTTTTAATAAATCCTATCTTGGAATTGTTTGCCGAGCAAATTTGAAGGTGGCATTGCCTTTCTCAATGGTATTGCCCTGAATTAACTATGCAAAAACTTTTATATTTCTATAAAACAGTTTTTTAATAAATTAATTTGATTAAGTCTCAATCTTTTGATCCTAAGGGGTAGATTTCACTCCCAAATTAAGTTCATCTACTTGAACATCTTCTTTCGAAGCATCTTACCTTAGAATCTAGCATTTGTTCGTTGTTCCCTAAGTCGGTTACAATATTAAAGTTCAATAAGCCAACAAAGTCAGCTCTCGCTTGGTATTGTATTTGTGATAACAATTAAGATCGTGCCAGATAGGAAAAACAATGCCATCGCATTTCCAATTATTAAAAGCTAAACATAGAAAATAGCGTTCAACGTAACCATCCCTCACCAACTATTAAATTAGTTCATGGTGAGGGTTTCCATCCAAAAACCATAATCGTATCTCAATATCACCATCTTAAATAAAAATAAAAATAGCTTAAATGAAGAGAATCGGTAAGAAGGGTGTCTCTCGATGTAACCCTTTAGAATCCATGCTCTCGGTTAAGCTTGGTCGAACGTCTCCTTGGTGCAGCCTCCTCAAGTTTGATTGTCGATCTCCCCTCAAGTGTTTGCTTGAGTTTATTTAAATAGGCGCACGAAAATGACCTAGGGTAAGCTTTGAATTTGAATTTAAACGCTCGAGGATATGGGATGTGCTCATCTTATCCCTCGTTGGAATCCTAGGGCTGACGTCTTATTGGTGCACCGCCCACTTGACCGGGCATCAAACATCTCTTCCCTGCATACCGATGCTTCAACAATTTTTGGTCCTTCGCTGCCAACAACTACCGACATTCTCATCATCCTCTTCCTGTGCTATTATGCTCTACTATGCATGGAATCATGCCAACAAACCACCCTTCACATTGGCATAGCCAGATTCAAAACTCCTTATGCAAATACATACAATTTACAACTAAATGCATCTAAATGTACTAAAAAACAAGCAAAGATACTGTAAATAGGCATAAAAATCAGTACTTTTGATTAGGTAACATAAGACAATCACATTTATGATGCTCATTAAGCAATAAGAGTTCGAGGTTTCTTAACCTTAAGCGATTATCAATAAATCCTCATATAAGCTTCCCAATTACTCTACTTGGTCCGACATCAAGTCCTGAATATTCCTCGAATAAATACGAATTCAATATGTTTTAATTATCCACATTTACTAAGCAATTCATAAGGTCAAACGCGTAAAAAAAACTTACCAAGTTTCAAATTTGCAAAACAGATTGCGACAAAAAACTCAGAACGTCAAGAAACCACCGGGTACGGTCTTCCAGAAAAAGTCAACGTCCGACCAACTCTGGTCAACATAGCAGGCGATCCTTTGCGGCGCAGGTGCATGGAAGTTGTTCTGCACATGCGGGCGGTAATCTAGTGTAGTAGGGAACATGTGCAATCTGGTACTCCGGTCTAGTATGGCATGGTGCACCGCATCATGGTGCACCTGTTTGGGCAGATGCATGCCCACCATCGACAGTGGCACGATGAGACGCATGGAGGGTCCTCCAGTGGTTGGACAACGACGAGCTCCAGCCCTGTTGTCTTGATGCTGGGGAGCACGTTGGTGGCCTCAAAATCCTGTTTTGACCATCAGAACAACCTCTACTCAACAACACGCAACTTGTTTCCCCTCACCGCGACGAACATCAACGACGATGAAAAGGTGACCATCGGCCGAATTTTCTCGGCAAGCTCTTTCCAACGATTCCGGGTGTGTCATGAACGGAGGCTTAGACGGCGGTAGATTGAGATTCAAAGCTCTCTCCCTCTTTTCTTTGTCATCTTTCTATTTTCTCTCTATCTATCATATCCTCTTCCCTTTTCCCACCTACCACCCACTTTATCTTTTTTTTCCATCTTTTAAATTTTAAACTCTCCTCAAATAAAAGATGATGACCATTTTAATAAAATCCCAACACTATATTCTTTCTTTTTGCCACTAGGCCCAAATTAATTACTTAATTTTGACTATCAACAAAAGGCCCAATACCCGAGTTCGAGACCCGATTCACTAACCCAAAAATCGGGTGGTTACAACACTCTCCACCTTAAAAGAAATTTCATCCTCGATATTTATTTCAGTAACCAGAAAAGATGCTAAAACTTTTATTATTTTCTAACATCATTGGATATTTCCCGTTGTGCTACCCTGATCTTTCACAACACTTATCAAATATAACCCATGTCTTCTAACGGTATAAACATAATCTCAATTGATTCCTTTTCTAAGTGGAATTTAGCCTTGCTCGGTGCATTATTGAAGGCATGCAATAAACCCCACAAAACCCTAACAAAACTGTCACACAAAAATGTCACCAATGAAACTTAACTTATGTTGTAGAACCCAAAGAGGTTGTTGCACAACAAAATCCTTCCACAAATTCGTATGATGTAAAAGAACATGAGGTCAAACATCTGATGCAACCAAAACGAAATGGTTCTTCTCGTAGTGACTCCTTGAAGGAGACTCCAACTCTAATGGCATCCTTTATCAATATCATTGCTTGCTCGGTGCAAGACTTCTGAAAAAGAACGTCTCAACTTGTCTCAAACGCTTACCTTAAACTCGACCTAATAACTCATATAGACAACTAAAGCATCTCTCATTAACTCAGTTCACGCAAGAATCTTACACTCCAAACTATTACGTGTCTAGGAAAAAAACACCATTTGTACCCTCACTAGGATATGTCGTCGCAAGAAATCCCACCAAGGGATAAGGTTCCATCACGAACCTCGAGTCTTGCGTCAAAAGGTAGGATGTACACATCATAGTGTCATACCACCCAACCCACAAACAATCCAAGCAGAATTTTTATCTAGACACCACCTTTGTCGAAAATAACAAACGGTACATACCAAGAAATATCATTACTCAACGAAATCTCATTGAAACTGTGCATTCACCGATCCTGTACAAAATAGAAGGTCATCCATTCAATTTCCACTAAGGAACATCAAAGCATTACAACAAACTCTAAAGAACTCGATGTTAGACTCCCAACTGATGGCAAGTCAACTACTTATCACTATCTTAAACAAACGACTCCACATTGTCTCCCAAAACACGCTATGAAAGCTTGAAACAAACTGTCGCTCTCAAAATTCACCATATTCTGACCACTGTACCATATAGAAAGAACCTCTTGACCTGACATGTCTTTCACTAAAACACCCACAACAAGATCTCAAAGTCCATCAAAAACCATCGACCTAAATCCAATCATAACATTGTGTCCTCTTAATTAGAATCAGGTGCTACTTCCCGCGGCTTCCAAAGCATATTAATCCATAACTCGAAGCTTAACTAACAAACACACGAGTATAGGTACTGACCGATCAATACCGACATAAGATGAATCGAGTACTAGTACTGCCTAGATCTAGCATCGGTACTCCCTTACACGACAATCACTAGCGATCCTTGACCGCCCCACAAGGGCAACATGATTCTCTAACCCGAACTAATCGGTACAATCCATCACTTATCAAGTTCACTTTATGTATAACTAATTTGAAAAGAATTTAAAACTTATCTTTAAGTCCAAACAACTTGAATTTATGTTTGAGGCATCTTAAAAGGTTTTTGGCAAAGTTTTTCATGCTTTAAAATAGCCAAACTTGAATTTTCAGGTTGCCCGTACCGATACGGTGTACCCCGTATCGATACCTTTTTGCCCAGGTTTCGTTACTGCCAAAACCCATATCGGAACAGGCTTTGCTGTTTCGATGCGGAGAGGGATCGTTTCGATACGCCTGGTAAGAGTACCGATCCCCGTTTTAATAACCCCAACGGCTAGTTTCCCAACGGTCTTTTAAATGACATATCGTACCGATACGCCCTCAAGCGTATCGATACGCTTAGGCTGGCAAGAGCCCAACAGCTAGTTTCTGAAGAAGGACGTACCGATACGGGTCCACGCATGTCGATATAGAAGGCTGCAAAACAACATTAAAGATGGGAAATAAAGTCTTCAACGGCTCCAATTCATCCCCAACGGCTAGTAACGGCTACAAACTCAAAGAGGAGTATAAAAGGGAACTCCAAGCATCTAGTAATGGTTAAAGCTTCAATTGTAATACAACATATGATCAAGAAATTGTCTTAGTACTTAAGTGTTAATTTATTGTATAGACAAACACTAGTGAGCCAAAATTGTTACATTTGCTCAAGTGTTTTAGGATTGGGTGAGAGCTTAATTGTGCAAACAAATACCTATTAGAGGGATTTGAGTTTGCATATTTTTATCTCTTTGTAAAGAGGGTTGATCAAGGCTTTGGGTAGAAAGCTTGAACGGTTTGTAAGGGTTTTCTCCTAAGCCTAGATAAGGGGACGAATCAATAGTGGATTGATTGGAAATCCTTAGTGGGAAGCTAAGGTAGTGGATGTAGACCTTGGTTAGAAGGTTGAACCACTATAAATCATCTTTTTTTTTAAAAAAATTTAGCTTCCACACCTCTATCACCCAAAATTCCACTTCTCCACCACTTGGCGAGCAAGAACGGTTGAAGGAATCGAGCACCGAATAACCCAACAATTGGTATCAGAGCTTAGCTCAATTGAAGAGGATTAAAATCCTATTGAGAAGATCCGGCAAGCTCGATCATCATTTCAATCAACCGACTCAATGGTGTAATCCATCGAAAAACCGCCCTTCTTCGACGGAACTCACTATGCCCATTGGAAGACAAGGATGAAGTTTTTCATAAATTCCAAGGACTACAAGCTTTGTGACATAGTAGAAGATGGTCCGTTCGTGCCACAAGGAAGCAAGGCGGAATGGAGTGCCGACGACCGCAAGAAGATGGAGCTTAATTGCAAAGCCTTGCACATCCTCTTTTGTGCATTTGGCCCAAACATCTATGAGAAGATGTCTTCTTGTTAGAGTGTCAAGGAGGTATGAGACAAGCTTGAAGTCACATACGAGGGAACCAACAAAGTAAAGGAGACCAAGATCGGGCTCCTCACCTTAGCATATGAAAACTTCAAGATGGATCCGGAAGAAAACATCGAGAAGATGTTTGATAGGTTTTCCACTATCACCAATGGACTAAAAGGTTATAGAGAAGCCATTTCAAAAGTGAAGCTTGTCCGAAAGCTTATCTATTCTCTTCTCGAGTCATAGGACTCAAAGAGGACCGTCATCATTGAAGCCAAGAATTTGAAGACCTTGAAGCTTGATGAACTCATGGGGTCACTTCTCACTCACCAAATTATGAAGAAAAATAAAGAAGAGGAGAAGAAGAGGGAAGAAATTAGAGCTATGGGGGAGAAGAAGCTCAAAGGGCTTGGCATCAACACAAATGACATTGCTATTAAATCCTCCACTTGCCACCATGTAGATTCAAGTGAAGAGGAGGATGAAGAAGAAAAGATAGTTCATCTATTCAAGAAGTGTGCCCCTTACACGAAGAAAGCCTTGAAAGAGCTTGAACGAGAATCCATGAAAAAGAAGAGGGCAAGCACTTCAAGCCATAAGAAGAAGGCATATGTGGCTACTTGGAGTGATGAAGACTCCACCGACGATGAACAAGCCAACATTTGCCTTATTGCCATCAAAGAAGATTCAAGGGTAACTTCTAAGTCATCTACTTCATGTTCATATTTTTTTGATGAATTACAAGATGCCTATGATGATTTGGTTTTAGAGTTTAAAAATCACATTTTGAAAAACAATAAAATGATTTCAAAGTTAAAAATTCAAAATGATTTGATTTCTAAAACTAAACTTGAACTTGAAGCAAAACTCGAAGAGTTTGAACAAAAATGTTTTGATTTACAAAATTTGCTTCATAAAGTTCAAGAAGAAAAAAATTTGATTTCTAAAGAGCTTGAAAAGAAAAATAATTTTGGAAAATCAAACTTTTATGTAAGACAATCTAGTGCTCCTAGATTTGTGAATGGTAATTGTTTTAGAAGTATTTGGGTCCCAAAAGGACTGAGTACTTCAACTAAAAAGGATGAAATTGAAAAATAGATTCCTAAGGGGACAAAATTTTGTGCTACTAACATCTATGGATCCAAAGCAAATTGGATACCAAAAATTACTTGATTGTCTTTTGCCAGGTGTGATGGAGAGTGATCAACAAGTCAAAAATTGAGGGGGATCTCCATGCACACAAAGAAAGACACTTGAAGAAGGAAGGCTTCACATCCTCCCTTGGGTTCAAGTGTGGTAAAATCTAGTTGTTCTTGCTTTATTTGATTTTTTTTTCAACCGGATGATCATATATGTTGAACTAACATGCCTTGATGATGCTTTGAGTAAGGGGGAGCCATTTTAAAACCAAAATTCTTAATTTTGTCATTTTTTTACCTCTATTGTTATTTTGAGCTTAAAAGTATTTTAAATTCTTTTTGATATAACAAAAAGGGGGAGAAATAGTTTGAAAAATTAAATTTTCAAATAAGGGAGATTTAATTGATTTTGTATTTTAATTCTCTTATTCACATTTTTAAACTTAAAGGGGGAGAATCTCAAACAATTTTCCAAGTTTGTTTTATTATATCAAAAAGGGGAGATTGTAGAACTAATGTTTTGATATAATAATTGAAAAATATTTTGGACTAATTTGAAAAGAATTTAAAACTTGTCTTTAAGTCCAAACAACTTGAATTTATGTTTGAGGCATCTTAAAAGGTTTTTCATGCTTTAAAATAGCCAAACTTGAATTTTCAGGTTGCCCGTACCGATACGGTGTACCCCGTATCGATACCTTTTTGCCCAGGTTTCGTTACTGCCAAAACCCGTATCGGAACAGGCTTTGCCGTTTTGATACAGAGAGGGATCATTTCGATACGCCTGGTAAGCGTACCAATCCCCGTTTTAACAACCCCAACGGCTAGTTTCCCAACGGTCTTTTAAATGACATATCGTACCAATACGCCCTCAAGCGTATCGATACGCTTAGGCTGGCAAGAGCCCAATGACTAGTTTCTGAAGAAGGTCGTACCGATACGTGTTCACGCGTATCGATATGGAAGGCTACAGAACAACATTAAAGATGGGAAATAAAGTCTCCAACGGCTCCAATTCATCCCCAACGGCTAGTAACGGCTACAAACTCAAAGAGGAGTATAAAAGGGACCTCCAAGCATCTAGTAATGGTTAATGCTTCAATTGTAATACAACATATGATCAAGAAATTGTCTTAGTACTTAAGTGTCAATTTATTGTATAGACAAACACTAGTGAGCCAAAATTGTTAGATTTGCTCAAGTGTTTTAGGATTGGGTGAGAGCTTAATTGTGCAAACAAATACCTATTAGAGGGATTTGAGTTTGCGTATTTTTTATCTCTTTGTAAAGAGGGTTGATCAAGGCTTTGGGTAGAAAGCTTGATCGGTTTGTAAGGGTTTCCTCCTAAGCCTAGAAAACGGGACGAATCAATAGTGGATTGATTGGAAATCCTTAGTGGGAAGCTAAGGTAGTGGATGTAGACCTTGGTTAGAAGGTTGAACCACTATAAATCATCTTGTCTTTATCAATTTTAGCTTCCACACCTATATCACCCAAAATTCTACTTCTCCACCACTTGGCGAGCAAGAACGGTTGAAGGAATCGAGCACCGAATAACCCAACACTTTACATGGGTGGTGATCGATCACACGACCAACGATTCTCAATTACTTCGACTCACGTCGTTGTCTCGTTCTCAACTTCTTTGGTGAACAAGCACTCAAAATTTCACACTGCTGGGGTAGACACGACATTCCATCTTCTTTCACAAAAATACAACCCTGACAAAACAACAAAACATCTTCGAAGAGCACTAAATCTTAATCGACTTTAATCGAGTCAACAACACTATCACAACAAAACGGTCTCACGCAGCTCAGATCTCTACCGATGTTCTTCGGGTTGCCTCAAGGAAACTGTATACAAATCAAAAGTATTTACGAAGTCTCAAACCCTTGATTCCTTAACTGATTACATGGTAACTAAGCTTTCCCATACGCACAAGGTCGTTAAGCTAATTATCTTACCAACGTTCATCTTCTCATATTCCTTATACATTCACACGTGTCATAGAAAGCATCAAACTTATATTCGAGAGATAATATGGTGGCCCCCACCCTATCATTGCTAAAACACCTTAAACATCACTGTAGACATCAACCATTACCACAACACAATTTAAAAAGAGGAATCCTCAATCCAAAATTCATTTAAAAACCACAAGCATTTAACACTTTAACCGCAATCATCTTATTCTAGAACCAATCTAGGAAAACACACGGGTACTTCGCAATCGATTAAACGAGTCATCCACCTTATGAGACTCCTAATAATCCATCACTGTTACTTTGACAAACTATCAACGGTTTAAACATCACCTCAACAAACCAACTTCTTTTTAGCGAAAAAGCTCGGTTCTTCCTTGGGCAAAACACTTAGACAAAAGAAACCTCGTTCGGGTTGTGCATTCGTAGCTGAACCTATCACTTTCTCAATTGGGTCAGTGTCCTATAACAAGGGCGATGGGCACCAACGTCCCACTCGACCTTACCTCAACATTCATTCACGTCCTTGACAGGGAGGAAGTCTCGACGACTCCTCCAATAAGCATAAACAAACACTCTGGCCGTCTGAAAGCTCTTAAGCGTTGAGCTACACACGTTGGCATCTACCAAATGGTCAAACATACCCCACAACCCCGTTGTGCCATACTCTAATAAACTACTATGAAAATCACGGTAGGAGGGCAACGATTCAACATTATCATTACCAAGGTTGGGTTCCCTCGAGGTCTAGGAGCCTCGAGCCCACTCTCGATAGTACTGGCTAGCATCGCGTTTGATCAACCAAAGCAATTAATGAGATGCGACAACTCTCAAGAAGGTAGATCCATCAAACCTATAGAACATCTAACTTCGATCACATTCTAGCGAACTAGTAGACCATGAATCTACTATCTCCGAGAAATGCCCTTGAGAAGGGTGATGGTACTTCCCAAGTATCAACGAGACTCTTTTTAAGCGAACAAAAGGTCCTCCAACCAATGTCCATCCATTGATGGATTCCAAAAGCGGTTTATCCAAATCTACATCATGATTGTTATTCACACATAACGATGAAGATTCTTTTCCATAAACTCCTATAACGTATCTGAAGGCTTTAGAACAACTACAACACACAACGAAGACACCATTCAGGTGGCGGGAGGAGGACACATCAGATCCAGTATCATTCAACTAACTCGCAACTCAAAAATTCGGGGCGACTTCACTCCCAGAATCACCCCCATGAGCGGCTCAACATTTAAATCGGCCTTCTCAGCCACAATCGTAACCATCTTAGCGCCGTAACATTGGGCGCACCATCAGAATTCTAGTCTTAAGAAGTACGAACATAATTTAAGGGCTTGTATTCACTATACACCTTAGTAAAACACCTATACCACCATGGGGTTTCCTAGAATAAGCTAAACCTAAGCTCTGATACCATTATTGTAACACCATCGACCTAAATGTCACATTTGGGCCTCAAGCCCAATCCAAAACCATAAAATTTTGCAACTATTTTTAGCCCAAACAAGGTAATTTCCAAAACATTTAGATCCAATAGTTGAAAACATATATAACCAATTAAAATCGTTACAAAGGAGCTCCACTTTAATTTAAAACATTTAAATATTTGACTTGATTAATACAATTTCAAAAATAAGGATTATAGACTCCAACATATAAGGTCATATGAATACACAGCTCACTAAACACAAGTATCATACTCTGGACATCACCACATGCTAGAATCTTGTACCGATAGTGCTGCTCGATCTCGCGATCCAACGATCAACCAACGCACGGAAACAACGATTTCGAGCGCTGAGCTTACAAAGCTTAGTTGTAACCCCCTATTTTGACCTAAGAGGTTTGCTAAAATTATACTTGTCGTTTAAGGAAACTTGCCCTTCAATATAGATCACTTAAAGAAAAACGTGTCAAAAATTTATTATTCAATTGTAAAAATCCTTTGAAGTTTCGTCATAAAACAATGCATGCGGAAATTAGTTCATCAATCCCAAAATAAAAGTCTAAAGTCCAAATTACAACCAAGTCCGAAATACATAAATAATGAAAGAAAACTTAAAATATTCCATACTGAATAATATTATCAAATTCGTTCGAATGAGGTCCTCCAAGTACCGAATCCTAAGTCTGGAAATCTAAAACAGATACTAAGGGAGAGTCAGCTATAAAGCTCAATGTGTCTCTAAAGTGCATAACAGAGGTATAAACAACAGTCCAACAACAATCAAGGTTAAACAGTTATTCCGAAGTATTACAAGCAAGGCATAA
Organism: Hibiscus trionum; assembly: GCA_030270665.1. NCBI lineage: Eukaryota > Viridiplantae > Streptophyta > Magnoliopsida > Malvales > Malvaceae > Hibiscus > Hibiscus trionum. Next base: position 6,813,032 of record BSYR01000018.1, read on the forward strand.
TGATAGCATAACATGACATGCACCCATCTACATCACCGTCCGAAGAGTGAGGTTCTCCTGAACCACTCTACACCGCAACACCATGTCCGAAGCAGAACTCATCTCGAAAGATGGAACTACTAATCCGAAGCGAAGTTTAACCCGAAGGATGAAGTCGTTGAGCTTCCTCCATACAATATCTCATCCCAATGATATGACATGTTATCCGATTTCAGAGTCCGAATGCAATCTTGTTAAACAACTAAGATGCATGTACATAATAGTCTGATTCCGATACGTGTTACATAACATGATCACAACATTCGAGTCATATAATATTTATCAGATAACAGAGCAGAATAGCACACACACACACACACACACACACACACACACATATATATATATATATATATCATACAGATCATGCAATCAGAAAGCAAAGATATGTAGCACAGACAGAGAACACACCTTAGGCAGCTAAACTATTAACGTCGATAGTGACCTCTCCCACGCTCAGCCCTAGCGGAAGGTCGAACGGAATCAGCTCCTAAAACAAAGAACACTATATAAGATTTACTACTATGCCACATTCGAATAAACTACGCTTAATAGAAATCTTACTAGCAGATCTCGAAGACTGTGCCACCGGAGGCCTGCCTGGAGGTAAAGTCTTGGGGTCAGAGTCCACGTCACCTGAACACAAAAATAACTGAGTCAAACTCTGATGCAACACTTAACAAAATTTTGAGTTCAACATATAAACTTGATCCAAAAGGTATTTCGGGTTCAAATTTGAAGAAACGGATAGCGGGAAAGGAACTAGAACGTCGAAAAACATAGAGGTGAACCCGGCCGAAAAAGTCAACCCAAAAGTCAACGCTGACGTCATCATTAACCATGATGAGGTCATCACTGACGTTAACCTGCATCGGCAGAGGACGTCACCGCTGACGTCATCTGACTCGGTCAAACTGGCCGGTTCGGTTTAGAGCACTGGTTTGGTTCGGTTCAACCATTTAATTTCCCCAAATTAGATTCAAATCCCTAATCCTCAAATTAACCAAAACCCTAACAACATCCCCCCCCCCAAATCGAAACCCTCATCGGTTAACTCAACCCGACAGCAACCAACAAGGATCCACGGCGGCGGCAAACTGAAAATCCAACCAACTCGACCACGACACTCACCTAAACTCGAGACGGAGGCGGCGCACGAAGAGGACGGCGGCGGCAGAGCACGATTCAACGAACGGTTTTGAACCCGTTTCCAGCGCGACGAGATTTGGGCGGTCGGGCTTTGTTCGCGTGGTGACGTAGAGCGCACCGGTAGTCTTGAAACACTGAACGGGCGATGATAGCCCCTTGGCCGGAGCTTCAACGGAAAACGGGGAAAAGAGAGAGAGGGGTGTTCGATTTGCTAAAGAGAAAAGGGAGGGGAATAACGGCGCACAGATACCAAATAGAGACAAAAGGGTGTTTACCCTAAACAAAAAGGAAAATTACAAAAGAAGGGTCCCAACTTTAACCCGCCTAAAAAATTAACCACCAAAATTTAACTTTATTCAATTAGGTCCCAAATTCCAATTAGGTTAAAATCCGAGATTTTCCCCAAATTCTAGGGTTTCCAATTGGGAATTTTCACAATTTAGGGTTTACAAAAATGGGGCTAAATTGGGGTGTTACATTAGTGGTACACATCAACTCTACTATACTTCATGATAATCATAAACATAAGTATGCAAGCTAGTACGAGCAATAATGAGAGATGAATAAGCACGTGGCGTTACCACTAGTCGCCTAAACAAATGCTCTCAATATAGCAAAACATCATACATGGCCCATAAGTCCCAATCATACTCGGGATCACACCAGATCATCTGAGCAACAACACACATAGTCATAACCACAAACTTGGAGTGAGGCTCGGTGCCACACAGCCTCGGGAACATACACTCTCTCTAGGTGAGGCCCGATGTCACACAACGTCGGGAACATACATTTAACATCTCCAACCATGGTGCTGCAACACTCTTTCTTTGGGTATCTAGATCCCAACAACCAAAGATGACTCAACCACCCATGGTATCCAAACAACACACATCATCTACACGATTACCATACGACACACAACATAATTCAATCCACCAAGGATCTCCTATGGTTGCTATTACAACAAGTCACTCAATTAAGTTTACCAACTTGTTAATACATTATGGAATTATATATTAATCATCCTCGTTAATTATCCCCATTAATCCATATTATCTCATTAATAGTCCACGTCAATTTCTATATTTTTATTAGCATAATAGATTATTCCATTCAGTGAGTACAGGTACTTGAACACAAGTATCGATACGATACCCTTTGGGTACCGGTACACTCACGGGTACCGGTACTAATATAACTTACTAGAAAATCCATAATTTCTACAAGTACCATTACAAGTCGACTCGTACCGATACGACCCCCAATCGCGTACAGGTACGACCAAAGCTCTTACTGATACCCTACTCATGGGTTCATACCATTTCCTCAAATTACGATACTACCATGCTTTATTCAATCCCTACAGCTTATGAAAGTCATTCGAGTTTGTTTACTAACGCATTCAACCAATTAATATTAATTACATGTTTCATAATCATTTATTCGATTATTTAACCCGCAAGCATAATTCTCATCAAATACCATCAATCTATCGAACAAATATACAAGGTATCACAATTATTTCAATCAATAAAACAATCATCAAATAATCATACGAGCATCTCAAATGGCCTTACATGGCCTCTAAAGCCTCCACGAATCCCATCATATCTGTAACATCATCATGCATCTAAAAAATATATAAAATCTCATGATATCAATCTCACACTATGCTTATTCATCGTCTACCCATTTTGCGAACACTAACAAGCAAGACAATCACATTTTATGATGCTCTTGAAGTAATAGGAGTTCGAGGTGTACTAACCTTAAGTGATTATCGATAAATCCTCATATAAGTTTCCCAATCACTCCACTTGGTCCGACATTCGGTCCTGAATATTCCTTGAATAAATACAAATTCAATATAAATTAATTATTTACATTCACTAAGTAATTCACAAGGTCAAACGCGTAAAAATAGCTTACCATGTTCAAATTTGGCGAAACGGACTGCGCCAGCGGACTCAGAACGTCGAGAAACTCCCAAGTAAGGTCCCTTGAAAAAATTCAACGGTCGATCAACGACCAGTCAACGCCCAGTCAACACAGTAGGCGATCATGTGTGACGCAGGTGCATGGAAGTTGTTGTGCACCCTCGGGGGTAATCCATTACGGTAGGGAGCAAGTGCAACGAGGTACTCCAATCTAGTGTGGCGCGGTGCACCACAACATGGTGCAACCGCCTGAGCAAATGCATGCCCACCCTCGGCAGTTGCGCATGGAGGTGCGTGAAGGGTCCTCCGCTGGTCAAACGGTGATGGAAAGCTCCAACCTCGTTGTTCTAACACTGGGGAGCACGCCGGTGGCCTCAAAATCCGATTTTGACCACCAAAACCACCTCTACTCAACAACCTGCAACTTGTTTCCTCTCACCCCAGCGAACGGCGGCGGCGGTGACCATCGGCCAACTCGTCTCGACGAGCTCTTCCCAATGGTGTTGACGGAGTCACGAATAGAGGCTTGGACGATAGTAGATCGGGATTCAAAGTTTTCTCCCTCTTTTTCTCTCCCATCTTTCTATGTTTCTCTCTCTCTATCATATTCTCTTCTCTTTTCTCACCTACCACCCACTTTATCTCTTTTTCCCATCTTTTAAATTTCAAACTCCCCTCAAATAAAAGATAACCATTTTCATAAAACTCCAACAACATATTCTTCAGTTTTGCCATTAGGCCCAAATTAATTACTTAATTTATACTTTCAACAAAAGGGCCAATACCCGCGTCCGAGACCCGATTCGCTAACCCAAAATTCATGTTATTACAGAATCAAACAACAAAAGGAGGAGACTTCATTTCGAGGATGGCAGACTGTTTTGGGATTTGGTTTAGGATTTTTGAAATTTGGGATTTTTTGCGAACTTTGGTTAAGTTGAAGTTTTTTTTAAGAAGTTTAAGTTTTTAAAAATAAAAAATTAATTAAAAGAAATAAGAAATTAAAATCTACAACGTGTCAAATTTTAATTGGTTGACCGATTTTTTTAACGACATTTAACGACTAGACACCTAAAATTAACGAAATAAACCGTTAAACGCCCATTTTGACCAAAACAATTAGGCACCTAAAGTTAAAAAGAAGTATAGTTTGAGCACTTACTTTTGTACTAAACCCTTTTATTGGTATCTTATTCTTTTTTAAAAAATTATTTGATTTTACTAAAATAATAAAAACAACCCAAAATAGTTTTAATGAGCAAATGAACTCTAGATACTTAAAGAATTATTTATATCCAATACACTAGCGGTGGAAACTTTTAGTTTCTACAAGCGTCTTAGTTTTAGGGTTTAGAGACTTAGTTTAGGGTGTAGGGTTTAAGGGTTTATGTGTATGGATTTAGAATTTAAGGGTAAATGTTAGAATTTAGGGGTTATGGTTTAAAAGTTTAGGGTTTAGGTTTTAGTGTAATATTGAGGATTTAGGTTTTAACCTATAAATCCTAAATTCTAACCCTAAACCCTAAATTTTATTCACAATCCCTAAATTATAAATTACTAACCTAAACTCATAAACCTTACACCGTAAATTGAGTCTCTATACCCTAAAATTAAGGCACTTGTGGAAACTTTTAGTTTCCACCGCATGTGTATCAAATAATCATCCTTAAAAAATCCTAATAATTTATGGATTTATATTCAATACACTGGCGATGGAAACTAAAAGTTTCCATAAGTGCCTCAATTTTAGGGTTTAGAGTTCAGGGATTATAGTTAAAATTTAAGGTTTAGGGTTAGAATTTAGGGTTTAGATATTAGGGTTTAGTTTTGGGGTAATATGGTGAGGATTTAGGCTTTAACCTATCAACCTTAAATTCTAATCCTAAACCCTAAATTGTAATTATCATCTCTAAATTCTAAATTCATACACCTAAAGCCCTAAATCTTACACCTTAAATTAACTCATATGCCCTAAAACTGAAACAATTGTAGTTTCCACCGCCAGTGTATTAAATAATTACCCATAATTTATTCTATATTTAATAAGTTTGGTTCTACGGTTAGTAGGACACCAACTCAGTTTGAAAATATTAAATAAATAAAGATATATTCAAAAAATATATAATACATATTTGTTTTATCTTTTCGGTCTTTTATATATAATAAGTTAAAAATCTTATTTAAGAATTAAACGTAGAACTAACAAATTTAAATATATTAAAAGTAAATTAAAAACTAAATTAAAAAATATAACTACCTTAAAGCATAATAACATTTTTAGGGTAGAATTTTACGATAAGCAAGTTGATATCGCTTAAGCATGTCTCGAGTTTGAGGCGTTGTGTATATAGAAAATCTACGCTGGGAGATTCACCCACCAAAGTCAGGTGTGTAACGCGAGTCTGTCCTAATTAATCAAAGCGAAGCCTTGAAAACCAAGAGGACAACCAAAAAATATAATACATATTGTTTTAATATTATTTTTATCTTTTCTGTCTTTTATATAATCATTAAATTATATAAATTAAAAATCTTATTTATGAATTGAATATAAAACTTACAAATTTAATATACATCATTTATCACTCTACCTAAATTATTTGTTAAGTAAATTCTGATCAATATATTTCTTTCGCTCGTAACGTGAGCGATAAAATCTAATCACTTATAATATTCTTTTACACAATGTCATTTGTCAATGGAATTCATTTCGCAAAATTTTAATTTTGTTATGAATATTTATCTTCGTGGATGTCTATTATGATAAGAACTTTATCAAGGAAATTTGATTTATTTATTATTAGGAATATTATCTCTATTAATTAGAGTTTAATGTATTATGTACTTCTTATGCATGCCTATAAATAGATGAATGCATTGTACACAATTCTAGTTTTTGAGAATAATACGAATCTTCCTCTTTATCTCATCTTTTTGTTCTTTTATTGTTCTTCGTTCTTATTCTTGCTCTTTTTTATTTTATTCACAACACGTTATCAGCATGAGTTCGCTCGAAAGATTTTGGTGCTCTTCGTTCGAATCGCAAATGAGTTACCGGGAAAAAATTGATTCTATGTCGAATCTCAATTTCGTGAGACTAGATTTTGGAGGAGTCATTCGCAGAGAGAAAGAGGAGAATAAAAACAACTTATTGATTTATTACACAACATGGGTTTCATCTCTCTCTTTTATATTAAACTTACTATTATATTTTTATAATTAAATATCAATATTTTTTTATGATATTTGATTAATGAGAGTTAATATTTTTAATTGTGTTTTGAGTTTTACATGATATGTTTAAATGTCCTGGAAAGAGATATGACGTAAAGATATTATGAGAAGATGTTTTGGTCGTTTTCTATGCTTCCATTGCTCTCGAGAGAAAAATCAATATCGGTAAATTCTGATTTTATTTTTATTCTTTAAATTATTGTTTTAAAGTGTGACAAATCATAATAATTTTGCTCGAAAGTAATATTTCTTCTACTTCGAAAAATTCAACTGTAGACTTCTCTCAATGTCATATTACAAAAATTCATCTTGACAAGAATTTTGTGGGAGACATTTGTTCGCGTTCGTGCAGTACTATAAATGATACGCAAATGGTGCAAGTATACACATCGAACGAGTAATAAAGTAATGAGTGAGTATCGTTTCCACAAGGATTGGAGGTATTCACGGTTGCTGTAACAATAAAGATTGAACTTTTTACAAATGACAATGCTAAAGTAAAAGAGATGATGTAAAATAATGTTGAAGCAAAACAGTGCAGAGAAAGATGAGATAACAATATGATAAACATGTCCTCTTTTGTATGCGAAACTCACTATGGAATGACTGGCTGGGAGTGATGGACAACCTAACTTAAGCTTCTTAACGATACTAAGGCTCTTCAGCTATCTTCTATGCTAGGCGAGATTTGCTAAGAGTGCTCCTAAACTATCTCTAGCCAGGAAACTGGGAGTCAGAAATGCTACAGCAATACCTCTCGGGATAAACTCTTAACACTCCCCTACCCTTCACGAACTATCTTTTTTAGCCCATGAAACCTATCACTTATCTCTAAAGTAGGTTAGAGTCTGCCTCTCGACAGCCCTCCATTGCTTATAAGGGTTCTAAGGCTAGCTCTCTCGATTACTAACCCCAACAAACACTTAAAGAACAACCAACTCTCGAGGGCTCTTACAACTTTAAGGAAATGAGAAATGCATAAGCAAAGCATAGAACATGATAAACACTGAAAAAGCCATAGCATGCATTAAAAAGTACTCAAAATAAAATCATCCATCAAACCCAAACCACCTAAAATAGTTCGTGGCTGGGCAATATCATCCAACGTATCATTGCGATAACATCACCAAATATAAAGATATGAAAAGAAATTGTTATAGCGACAGAAAGAAATGTGAACTCCTTCTCTGTCATGGACTGCCCGACTATCTTAGGCTCATCGCCTCTCTCGAGGCCGGTGAGGCCACTCCTTGAAGCTTCAACGATGGAGGACACCAAGCTGGAGAAGATGAAGGTGAAAACTTCCCTCTCATTTTCTCTCTCTTCCGCCTCTCTTTCACAACACAGCTTTAACACCGCTCTCTCTTCTCCAAGCTTCTCTCCCTTTATATAGTGGAGGCTTCTAGGGTTTGGTGCCCTAAAGATGCCTTGATAATCCCAAGGAATATCCACCGACAAGGTCTGCTACGAGGGGACAAGGAGGACAGTCTGCAGGTGGGTACCGGCTGCTGCACATGTCAGATCATCCTTTTCTGCATGTTCATGTGCTTCTGCAGCTCACATGTATATCACGCGCTAGCCAATATCTACTTCCATCATGCTATAGCAATTCCTAGCATCGGCTTTCTCTCTTGACTCCTTTCCTGCGCACCACCAAAACCAAAACCAACCTTCCGAGCAGTACCCCTCAAGATGGACCAATAACCAGCAAAGATAAAGATGCACCCAGAAGAAAAAAATGCAACCTAAATGCAGTCTAAATGTTATGGTATGAACTCAAGAACAGGAAAATGCTATAGCAAAAAGGTATGAAAACAAAGATATTTATGCAGTTATCAACATTCCTTGAAGTGAATGAAAGCATGATGTTTATTCCATGCGATTATCAATGATGAAGCATTCCCTGAAGTGAATGCAAGCATGATGTTTATTCCATGCGATTGGATCTGTTTCATTCCCTGAAGTGAATGCAAACATAGTAAATCACTATTTAATTGGTAACATAACTTCGATATAATCCAAGTATATTGGTTGGACATCCCGTTCTACGAGGCTACTAGTCTCAAAGGAGATTTTAAAAGACCTTGTGAACTAGTTTAACAATACCGTGTACGAGGATTAAATCTTAGTTCTCTGTGATGAGGATATGTTAATAAAACATATTCCACTTTTCACGACAAATAATGTTATCCTTTAGACACAATATCGTGGAAAGGCTTTACGAAATATTCTGAGTTAATTTTTTGCCTTATTATGGTTGAGCAAAACAATGAGATACTGATGAAAAATCATGAATATCGCCCAACTGGCTCCGCTTCTTACCCTGAAGTGAACGTGACATTTTATAACGGAAAGAATAAATGTCACATTAGCAATTATGGTCGCAATTGAGGCCATGAACATATACATTGGCAAGATTATCATTTTAAGAATGTTTATAACTACTAGAGGTGGGTTTACAAAGATGACATGAATATACTAAGAAAGTGATTTTTTTATAAAATGGTACAAATTATTGATCTCGTACTTGTCATACGCCGAAGCATTATGGACCTTTATCCACAATCATGAAAGATAAAGGAAAGAAAATATAAACAAATTTTATTTACGAAAATAATTATGGCGTTGTTGGTCCAATTCAATTGGATATTTTTGATTTCCTCATAACCCTTGAAGGGAATAATTCATCATTTATTTTATTTCCTTATCTCTAAAGGAAATTATTGATATTTTTAATTTATTTTGTTTTATGTTAATTTATTTTACATATTGTCTATTTATGATTTTATATTATATATTTAAATATTTTAAAACATTTATTTATTTGCTTTATGTTAATTTATTTTACATATTATATATATATATATATATATATATATATATATTCAAATATGTTAATTTGCTTTACATATTATCCTTTGAAGAATGTGTTTACTTCCGGAATAAAATATGCAATGGATTGTGGTGATTTATGCTTAGCAGACAGCGCAAGTACTCATACTATAGCATAAGAACTATTTTTATCATTTAAATGCAAGGGGAAATGTGAGTACTATATCTCAAAGTACTACAATATCAATGCTCCGAAAGAGTAATAAGTTCTTATGACATTATCTTTGATAGATAATTGATTTGATATGTGTCATATTTAATATTTCATTCTCTGAAGTGAATAGTACAAAGCACATATTTTTCATTCTCCGAAGTGAATGAAACAAAGCAATTATTGAAAGGTTCATAATTATGCATATTTTCCCATTTAAAATCCAAGGGAATAATGCGAGTACCATATCTAGAAGTACTAATATCATAGAAGGCTCCGAAAGAGTAAATATGTTATTGTCAAATGGAACTCTATTCCATATTTACAATGCATTATACTCGTTAAAGCTGCAAAGAGACTTATTGAATTTTAAATATATTTATAAAAATGAATATCATATTGAGACTATTAGTCAAGGGGATACTGATTATCTCCATATTACGAGTATAACCCAAGGCAATAAAAAAATCTTGACAAAATTACATGCACTGTCATCCGGATTGCACTACACAAGAATTGGTACAAATTAAAGCTAATGATATTGTAAATTAGAAGTTTACTAATAACTTTATTATTTGGCATGATCGGTTAGGCCATTCGGATTCAATTATGATGTGAAAAGTTATTGACACTTCACGTGGTTATTTATTGAAGAACTAATAGATTCCTTAAAGTAATATTTTTTATGTGATGCTTGCTTTCAAAGCAAATTGATTATTCAACCATCACCAGCTAAGATAGATTATGAACCTATTAATTTTATGAAACGGATACAGGGTGATATATGTGGGCCCATACACCCTTCTTACAGATCATTAAGATATTTTTACGGTTTTAATCGATGCATCGACTAGATGGTTATACGTATTCTTGTTATCAACCCGCAACTTGAAGTTTGCGAAGTTACTTGCTCAGTTGATAAAATTACGAGCACATTTTCCAGATTATGGACAATCACTCTTGATATTTCTGGTGACATGCCATTTTCATGCAGCATCACTAATTCGCATCAAGCCAACAAATTACCATAAATTCTCCCCATTACAAATAGTTTTTGGTCAGGAACTAAATATTTTCCACCTTAGAATTTTTTTGGTGTGCGTTATATATTCTAATTGTTCCATCACAACGCACAAAGATGGGTCCTCAAAGGAGGTTGGAAATATCTTTCGAATTTGAATTCCCATCGATAATTAAATATCTTGAGCTTCATATGGGGAATTTATTTACAACCTGATTTACTGACTGTCATTTTAATAAGTCAGTTTTCCCAACATTAGGGGCGAGAAAATACACAGCTGGGTAAAGAAAATAGTTGGGATGAATTATCATTATGATCCACATACCCAACAATGTCAATGTGAACTAGAAGTTCAAAAGATAATTCATGTACAAAACTTAGCAAATCAATTGCATAGATGATTTTGTTGACCCTAAAAGAGTGACTAAGTCACATATACCAGCTATGAATGCTCCGATTAGATTTGATGTCCCAAAAGGACAAACTCTAGTTGCTAATGAGTCTAACTTATGCTTGTAGCGTGGTAGACAAGTAGGTTCCGAAGATAAAAACCCTCGAAAAAGAAAAAGAGCTATATTTTATGATGGTATGATCGAGGAATCAACGTATTATGAAAATCTCTAGAAGAGATTAAAAGGTCTCAAACAGAGACATTGACATGACTCGGGTACTTGATGATAAAGAAATCTCAATAGATTATGTCATGTCTGGTAATAAGTGGAACCGAAATCAAATCGACGTCGATAATACATTTGCATGCAATATAACACTTGAGATTTTGGATGATAATGTGGATCATTAACCATTGCCAATTGGAAAATGTAAACAAAAAATGGTTGGCCAAAATGGAAAGAGGCAACTGAGGTGAAACTAAAATCTCTTTTAAAAAGAGAAGTATTCGGGCCTATAGTTCATACACTGGAAGGTGTAAAGCTCGTGGATATAAACGAGTCTTTGTGAGGAAGAGAAATGAAAAGGGGGAAATTGCGAGATATTATAAACTCGTTTGATTGCACAAGGATTCTCACAAAGACATAGAATCGATTATGAGGAAACATACTCCTCGGTGGTGGATGCAAAAGATTTTTATTAGTCTAGTAAAAAAAAGAATTAGTTTTTGCCTAATAGATGTTGTTACATCTTATTTGTATGAGCCTTTTGGTAATAACATTTACATGAAACTTTCGGAAGGGTTTAGGCTGCAGAAGCAGTTAATTTAAGTTCTCGAGAACATTATTCAATCAAATTGAACATATCTATTTATGGATTAAACAATTTGGGCGCATGTTGTACAATCGCCTTAGTGAATACTTATTAGCGACAGGCTATAAGAATTATTCAATTTCCCCGAGCATTTTTATTAAGAGGTTTAGCTCCGGGTTTATTATTATTGTGTATGTTGATGATTTGATTATCATTGGGGCTCATGAAGAGATCTTCCTGAAAATAAAATTCTTGTGCATCAATCGACATACATAGAAAAGTGCTTAAAGAGCTTTCCATGCATAACGCACATCCGTTGAGCACGAGGCAAAGCCGAAAAATAATTGCTACGAGGTCAATACCTTAAGATCTTTCAAAACTAAGTGCCTCTCCAAATCATGTAAATAATTGTTATGCACGAGGCAATGTCGAAATATGTGTTTGGCTAAACATATCTTGAAGATACGTGAATTGCTTTCACAAGATAAGATGTAATCTATATTGTGTAGAGATAATGCAAAATCTACATCTCAAGGTGGATACATCAAATGTTACAAAAACGAAACATATTTCTTCAAAGTTTCGTCCCTCGTGATCTTCAAAAGAATAGTATTCGATGAATCCTTTCAAGCAGCAATTTGAAAGATCTATTCATTAGTGCATAGTCTACTTCAACATTTGAAGATTATATTCGAGATTGAATTATGAAGATTCAAAGATCTTATGTAATATTTTTATGAGGGGAGTAAATACGTGTTGCACTCCTTTTTCCCTTAACTGAGGTTTTGTCCCAATGAGTTTTCCTAATAAGGTTTTTAATGAGGCAAAATGTTGTGCATATCAAATATGTGTGTACTCTTTTTCCTTCACTATTTTTTTTTCTTTCCCACTGGGTTTTTATCTTAGTAAGGTTTTAACAAGACACATTATCTTCATAGACATCGAAGGGGGAGTGTTGGATGTCTATCATGATAAGAACTTTATCAAGGAGATTTGATTTATTTATTATTATGAATATTATCTCTATTAATTAGAGTTTAATGCATTATGTACTTCTTATGCCTATAAATAGATGAAGGCATTGTACACAATTCTAGTTTTTGAGAATAATATGAATCTCCCTCTTTCTCTCATATCTTTGTTCTTTTATTGTTCTTCGTTCTTATTCTTGCTATTCTTTGTTTTATTTTCAACAAATTTATAGTTTTAATCAATTATTATTTTTTTAATATTCTAAAATTTAAAAGAATCCTCAAACCTCTGACTTGATTTAATTCTTTTAGATATTCAGTTTTGAGTTTGTTTAACAAGCACAGTATTTAAAAATCTATGATAAAGATTTGGACATTTTACCTAAATAGTAGTATTATTTTTTAATCATTTATCAAAATGATACTTAAAAAATATTTACGAAAATAACACTGTTTTCTGAAATGCAAGATAAAGGTGTGCCACTTTAGTTACGCCTTAGGGAAATGTGCCATGTTGGACACGCCTTTATTTGCGCGGTGATACAATTGTCAGAATTCGTAAAAGAAAGTAAAATATGAAATCAAGAAAATGTCAAAATGTAAAAATATATACGAACTTTATCCCAAAAGAAAAGAAAAATGCGTGCAATATGTGTAAACATGACTACATGAGCAAGAGTCGGGCTAGGCTAGGTGGCGGTGAGCGGTAGTGATTTTACTCCAATGTTTTTTTTTTTTTTTCATTTTCAGGATTAAATTGAATGATATTATAGGGACTAAAATATTTTTTTTTAAAAGGTTGAATTTTCTGTACATTTAAGTAATGTTGATGTTTGAACTACAAGTGTAGAAAATTAAAAAGTATTGACGAAAATAGAAAAATCTAGAAAGTTTAAAATTGTGTGTTTAAGTTTAAATATTTATGTATTTGTCAACAGTTTTAAATATGTAATTTTGTTTTTTTAACTATGATATTCATATTGCCGAGTAAGTTTTGCAATATGATTATATTTGAAACAACATAAATTCTAAAGCACCTTGCCTCTTTTTTGTCACACCATTTCCCTTATTTTCATTTTGGTATTTATTGATATAATTTTTAAAAATTCTGATCGACTTCATGTCACTTAAGTAAAAGAGTAATCTATCATACGCACATTCTAAAAAACACAAGTAATGTGGTGCACTTCTATCTTGTGTGTCAGATGTTGTTTATGTAAATATTTTTTTAATCTTATTTTGATAAACAATTAAAAAATAATATAAATGGTAAACTATGTCAGGTAGGGTACCACTGAATTATAGGGGAAACTTGTTTTTACCACCAACCTTTCAATTGGTCTAAACTTACTATCAAACTTTCTTTTTCGACTCGTTTATACCACCATGCCGTTAAATCGTTAACTCCGTGATGACATGGACGCTGGAGAAAATATATGAAGTTGTGTACTCAATGTGATTTAAACCTGAGACTTTAAGCATTAAAATCAACCTCCTAACCACTAAGCCAACCTAATATTTTTGATTTATTCCTAACTACTAAACCCTAAAACCATAAACCTATTACCAACCAAAATAGATGGATTTATAGTTTAAGCTTTAAGATTTTGGTGAATGTTTGAGAATTTTATATTTTTAAATCAGTTTTTTAGTTTTTATAATAATATATTATTTGTTTATATATTTTAATATTATTTGTTTATGAATAAAATTTTAGGGTTTAAAGTTTATATTTTAGGGTTAAGGTTTATAGGTTTAGGGATTAAGGTTTTGTCGAATTTTAAATTTTAAACAAATTTTGATTTGAAAATTAGTCTTTTAGTTTTTATAATAATATATTTAATATTATTTATAATATAAAAATATTTATATATTTTCATTTTATTTATTATTTATGTATTAATATATATATACCAATATTTGAATATTTTTATATTAGAAATAATATATTTATATTATTCAGATAAAGTAATATTATTTATATGACAAACTACAGTTTGAAATATATATTATTTGTGCTAGAAATAATTCAAAGATATTAAGTTGGCAGCATGGTATAAACGAGTCGAAAAATAAAATTTGGTGGTAAGTTTGGACCAATTAAAAGGTTGGTGGTAAAGAAATGTCACCCCTTATTGTTCGGTGGTACCTGACATAGTTTACCCTAATATAAAGGCTTAATACACATTTCCCCCTAAACTTTACCTGTTTTCCCAACTTGCCCCTTAAAGTTCATTTTGACCACTTTTGCCCCCTAACGTTTTCACTGTTACTCATATTGCCCTAAAAAATTAACATCGTTAAAAAAATTATTTTGACCAATCAAAATGCGCCACATCATTTTCTTTATTTATTTTTAAATTTTAAAATAAATAAATATATTAAAATATTTATTAATTTAATTATATCTCCTAAATGCCCAAAATACCCACATCTCTTCTTCTTCCCCAATTTTTCAATGTTCTCCAGCATATTTCTCTTCCACCAAATATAAAAAATAAAGCCATCAGATGTTAATCTTATACCGACAGCATTTAGCAAATGTTGTCATATGAAAACCGATAAGGCATAAGAGCTCCAACATAACTCAATTTACTTCTTATGCATTGTCTCTTCATCAGCGCTCGGTTGCCGGTCGAAGTGTTGGTGGCTCAGTCTCAAAACGCCACTGCCACCGTCCCTGTTAATGTGGGCTTGGTCCTTGACATGGATTCCCTGGTTGGGAAGATAGGGATGAGCTACATCAACATAGCCCTCTTCGACTTCTACGCCGCCCATTCTCGCTACAAAATCATGCTCCTCCTCGATATCACGGACTCCAAGGATAACGTCGTTGTCGCTTTCATTGACGGTTCATCCTCTCATCTCCGACTTGACTTAGTTCTTGTTGAAGCTCGTTGAGTCAATGCCCAAATTGAGTAGTGAAGTATACCCAAATTCAATTTGGCTGATAATTCCAAAGAAAAGAAAAAAACCCAGATAGCATTCGACTTAAAACAACAAAATTTGCATAAAAATTTATAAAATTGAGATCAAATTTGGCTGTAAACACAAGAGAGAATAGAGAGGGTGATGGGGGATGGGGGATAGGGGATGGGGGAAGAGGAAGTGGGGTGGGGTGGGGTGAAGTTTGGGGAGAGAGGTGGGTGTATTTTAGTAAAATAGAACTAATTAAATAAATATTTTAATGTATTAAATCGAAAATTAAGAAAATAAAATAATTAGGTGACATGGCGCGTTTTTATTGGTTAAGACAGATTTTTTTAACGTAGGGGACAATATTAGTAACGATTAAAACGTTAGAGAACAAAAGTGGTCAAAATAAACTTTAAGGGACAAATTAGAAAAACATGTATAGTTTAGGGGAGAAATATGTATTAAGCCTAATATAAATTAATAAAAATGCCTAAAGTATTGCATAATAAGGAAACATATTCAAATACATCTTCCACTGTAGCATGAGATTCTTATTTGACCATTTAAAAAAATACATCATATAAATAATAAAAAAAATAATTAAAAAAATTGAAACAATAACCACTCACCTACTCCGAAAACGACCTCCACTTTCAGAAGTCCTAACTATTTCATAGGAAAAAGCACCCAAACACACTTATTCTTAAGGTTAAACTACATAGATGACCACTTAATTATAGGATTGGTATTAATTTGACCACTATATTTTTAATTTTAATAAATATACCACTAAACTATTTAAATGGTTCCAATTAAATCACCAACTGTTAAAAAACGGAAAAGTTGACGTGGCTATTACATAAAGTTAGTATATTAGTCCCCGTTATTTACACAATCTATCAATTTGGTCCTAATTTTAATCTAATAAAATAAATTAATTATTGAATTAGGTGGTGACCACCTTATTGGAGGACTTTATCTATTTTTATTTAATTTAATAAATTTATTTCCCCCTTCAATCAAGTGATGACATGTGTCTCCTAATTGGAGAAGGAAAAATAAAAGCAAGGAAAATTATACTGGGTGGATTCAAACCAACAACCTTAAAGTGAAAAGTGCAGTGCACTTGCCACTAAGCCAAGCACATTTTTGTGATATGAGGTACACCATTTAATATATCTCTTAAATACTTTTTAATGCCCAGAAAAATGAAAGCAAGAAAATTAGTCCTAGGTGGATTCAAACCAGCACCCTTGGAGTGAAAATGGGGTGTGCTTGCCACCGGGCCAAGCATATTTTTATGACTTGAGGTACACCATTTAATATATGTCTTAGATGCTTGTTAATGCCCGAAAAAATAAAAGGTGAGGAAATGTGGTTTTAGGAAAATCGAACATGAAATATCTAACTCAATTAAATAAATCAAAATAAAATTAATAAAATCAAAGTTATATTAAATCAATTTAGTTAAATAAATCAAATTTTATTTAACTAAATTGATTTAATAAAATTTTGATTTTATTAATTTAATTTAAATTTTGATTTATTTAACTAAATCGATTTAATATAACTTTGATGTTATTAATTTAATTTTGATTTATTTAATTAAATTAAAATTAAGACCAAACTGATAGATTGTGTAAATAGTGTGGACCAAATGTGTAATTATATTAATTTTATTTAACAGCTACATTAACTTTTCTATTTTTTTAACAGTTGGTGGCTTAACTGAAACCATTTAAATAGTTTAGTGGTATATTTGTCAAAATTGAAAGTATAGTGGTCAAATTGACACTAACCTCATAATTAGGTGGTCATCTGTGTTGTTTACCCTATTCTTAATTACTATATTTATTTCGACAATTAACATAATAAGAAGCCCTTGTGAAATTAAGAGGCATTAATCAAACATCACAGTTATATTAGATTTCTCTACACTATAATCATAACAGGAACAACAAGTACATAGGGATCGATCCCTTGGGTCTCCGTCCCTACGTCCTTCAACTTTTTTGTTCATCCACAATTTCACACTAAAAATAATACACAGGTTAAGCGTATGGTTCCCCCCTTTGGTTTTTCTTTTCATACGCTTATTAATCACTTTAGAAAGAAGAAAATACACCAAATAAGAAATGATGAATTTACGACCACACTATGTCTTAATGTACCACAGCTTCAGCTTCCTTCATACCTTTAGCTTGGAAGATGACTACGATGGCAATTAATTCCGATGATCATGTAGCGACGCGGCGAGAAGTCAAACGACGAGAGACAGGTGAAGAGGTTGAAAAATTGGCGTAATCGGGTTGAAAGAGTTGTTTATCGGATGGGTGGAAGCGACCAGAATCTCCGGTTGGGAGTCTGATGTAAGAGGGTGAAGGTGATTCATGGAACCGTGTTGCTAAAACGTGGCCTTCTCTTCCATTCTTGTACTGGACTATTGCTTTATAAACAAAAGGAATAAGACCCTCCATTTTCTTTCCAATATTAGAAAATATTCCGACAGACAAAAGAGAGAGTTTTGGTTTGTCTGAATTTTGAATCTAATTGAGCTTGAAGAAACAAATCAAGCAGGGAGGTTGGTTTTTAATAGGAGTGGAAGGCTGGTCACGTGGCGTAATGGGTCAGCTTTGCAAGCTATACGCAAACAATATTAATTTTAATATTAATAAAATAAACTATATATATAAAGCAGGCCGTTCCCTACGAGTGACTAAATCAGAAAAAATATTTACATTATTCAAGAGCAGTAATAAAATATGGGTAATCTTCCTCCGTGGTCCCTTTTATTTGAGGTTTGTTTTATTTTGGTCACTCAAATTTAAAAAAGATTATGCTTGTCACTTACGTTTCGAATCGTGTCTGTTTTGGTCCCTTGGCCGTTAACCTCCGTTAATAAAAAAATTAATTTTTAATTTAACCCCCAAACTTTTAAAACTTTATTTTTCACCATCTCCTCCAAAACTTGAAACCTTTATTTCTCCACCCACCACTCGATCCCGACTCTCTTTTCACTGCCATGGATCCGCCACCCTCCTCTGCCCCAAAACCTACGTATCTACTCTTGTTTCCATTCTATCTTCTTAGTTAAAATACAATTATACCATTAAAAGATATATTTTGAAAGGAGTTAGCGAAGATTTTACCACTCTAGGAGGCCAACTCAGCATCAGCCTCAAGTTCAACAACATGATTACCTTAGTTTTCTAAAATATGAGATTAAAATAAAAATAATAATTGAATTCTCAATTTTTCGTAAATATACTATAATTCTACTAAATTATTTCTATATGGTTGTATTACTGATTGATTTGATAGAGATCTAAAACAAAGAGGAGATGTGATTACGAACGAATCTTATAAGCAAAACCTGTTGGAGCGAATCCATCGTGTTTAAACCACCTCTATAAGGGCTTTGAACCTCGTTTTCGTCACAACCCCCACTGTCCGATGATTTTTCGGACACATCATCATTGTTCCTCCAAATTGAAGACAATGTCGTGGTGGTAGACGGTGAACTTCTCCAATCGTCCTTGTTGAGTGGATCAATGGATTGATCAATGCCAAGAGGGGGGAGTGAATTGGGCTTTAAAAAATTGTTGGAGAAAAATGATAGCTAAAATGAAGAACAAAGGATTTTAGAGTGGTTCAAGTTCTAAATGAACTCTACATCCACTACCTTAGCTACCACTAAGGATTTGCAACAATTCACTAATTTGTTCTTCCCCTTTTCAAGGCTTAGGAGGTAACCTTTACACAACGATCAAATTTTCTACCCAAAATTTGACCAAACCCTCACAAGTGAACAAAGAAGAAATTAGGCAAGAAAGATATCTCTCAAATACAATATTGCCCCTTTCAGTACCAACACTCAACCCAAATTTGAGATAGGATATGAATTGAATACAACACAATTTGGGGTTTACAAGATGATTGGAAAATAAGCACAATGAACTTGGATTTTTGCTTGGATGTTTATCTTTGATGCAATAGTTGTTGCTGGTCTTCAATAAGCTTCAATTTATACATTCTCTATCAATTCTAACCGTTTGGGTGGTTAGGGTATTGATTATAGCCGTTGGGACCTTCTATTTCCACCATAAATGCACTTATGCAGCTATCCGTATCGGTACATGTCTCAAAACAGAAAGAGTCGTTGCACATAATAAAGAGGGCGTATCGAAACGTGTGTAAGCGTACCGGTACGGGATAGGGACCGTTTCGATACGGATAAGACCGTATCGATACCTTTTTCTCAACTTAGCTCACTGGAAGTTTCCGTTTCGATACGGGTAACACCGTATCGATACGGGACAACTGTCACTTTAAATGTTAGTTACCTAACGACTGACACCAACGGTCGAAAACATTTAAACCTCTTTGAATTTAAAAAATCTGTTAAAACTGTATCGATACGGGTGGAACCGTATCGGTACACCATTCAAACTCCTCCAGTTTTTACAGAGGGGTGTATCGATATAGATGGAATCTGTTTCGATACGCTGTTTCGATACGATTAAGAGCGTATCGAAACGCGTCTTTCCAGTAGCCAACTTTTTAAAAAAAGGTATCGATACGACTTCAAGCGTATCGATACGCCTGGACGTTTTTCAACACTTTAGCTTTGAAACACTTAGAAAATGTTTGGAGTTTGAGTTTTTCAAATTAGATTAAGGTGTTGGTGATTTAAAAATCATTTAAGGGACTTAGTAATTTATTTCAAGTTTTCAATTTAATCCTTAACATACTTAGTTATATCAAAATCAAACATAGGTTTTACAATTTCCCCATTTTTGATATAACAAACCCAAAACTTGAAATTTTTGATACTTTGAAAAACTTTGTAAAATAACTCCCCCTTAATATTAGCTAGGTAACTTTTAGGTTTGAGAATCAAAATTTTTAAGTGTTGTGAGCTTCCCTCTACCCCTTTTTGTTAGATCAAAAATAATTGAGACATAATGAAAAGTGCATAAAGGGAAAAGGTATAAATAACCAAACAACATAATATCATTAAGTTCAAATAAAATATAACATCAACTTAAAATCCAAATAACAAAAAATCAAAGCATAGGTTGTAGAATAATTCAAACTTAATCCTAAAAACATAAATCAAAGGTGCATAAATAAATATCCTAAATGATATGAATGATATGCAAAGATGGGCTACTATGCATCTCCATCGCCTTCTTCATCATCTTCATCATCTTCCTCAATTGCATCATCATTCCTCATAGTTTGACACCACTCGTCATGGAAAGCGGTGAGAGAGATGTTCATTGAATTGTGATCGCCTTCAAGGAAAGTGAGTCGAGTCTCCACATTTCTCATTCGATCTTCAAGGCCTGTAAACCTTGTATCAATAGCGGTAAATCCCGAATTCATAACTTGATCGATTGAGGCCATTCTCGTGTGCAAACCCGTGAATTGCTCATTGAGATAAGTCAAGAGGGAGTCCATAGAAGGTGGAGGAGGAGCTTGAGGAACTTGTTCAACTTGAGGATTAGCAAATTGTTCCGCGACCTCACTAGGGAGCTCGGATAGACGAAGCCAATTACCATTAAAGTAATGGAACTTACCCCTTGCAAGAGATCGTTCATCCATAGGATCGGTGAGGGGAGTTGGGTAGTCATGCGAGCAATCTATCTCCTTTTGTTGGAAGAAGTAACTCAAGGTCGTGCCATAGGTGAAGGAAGTGACAAGTGTGGTGTGGCGATGTTGCACGAGATAGACAATCTCCGCAAACATAATACGAGCAAGGTTCAGACGTTTTCTCTCACGGAAGCATCGAATCCAAAAATCATCTACTTGGTGGATAGTGGAATACTTCCCTCCCGAGGGCCTAAACCACCAAGAAACCATCAAATGGAGGATCTGATCCTGAGCATTAAGGGCGGTGACGGAACCACTTAGGACATGGCCAAGAGCATTCTCATCATCATAGCCTTCATCCTCCAACTTAAACACATCACAAATGGATTGAACATTTATAGTGACTTTTTTACCCATAAGATAAGAATTAACACCCGTAACAACACCATCTCGATTGGCACAACACTTAGCATTAGCATAAAAGATCAAAACTAAGATGCGAAAGAAAAACCCGAGAAGTTGGAGAAAATCCATAAACTTCCATTCTTGGAGAAAAGGGAGATATTCAAATTTGAAAAGCTCCGAGTTAAGAAAAGGAATAGAGATTACCCTCTCCGGACGGATCTTATAGTTTTGAAATTGGCGAAAATAGGTGAGCTCTCCGGGGGACTTAAAGGAATGTTGATAGATATGAGTGAGATTCGGGCGAGCACCACCTCCGGTATTGGATCCTTCACCGGCTTCACGAGTACGAGTTCTCTTTTTAGGGGGTGCCATGAACTAGAGAAAAAATTAAAAACAGTGTATGCATTAAGTTTTCTTCATTCAACTCATGAAAAACTAATAATCAAGGTTTAAAAAAATTTATATAAAAAATTTTGAAAAGAGATTTTGATTTGAGAAGACAAAACAAAAACAAAAGAAAATTTGAAATTAAAATTAAAAGAAAAATTAAAAGTAAAAAAGAAAGAGTTTTACCTTGATATTGATTAGAGAGGAATGAGAGAGGAACTTAGCACCCAATTGATGAAAAGCTTAAAAGCTTTGCTTGATTTTGAAAACCCTCTAGAGATTTTGAGTTGTGGTGTGAAAATATGAGGGAAAGAGAGGCTGTTTATAGAGTGAAAACGGCTAGGGTTTCTAGGGTTTTGAGAAAAATCAATTTTGGTAAAAGTTAAACTCTTAAATGCCAATTGATAGCTGTCTGCGCAATCGCGTATCGATACGCCTGAGGGTGTATCGATACGAGGGTAAAAACGTAATCCCATTTAAAATGCCCGTTGAAGGTTCGTATCGAAACGGATGCAATCCGTATCGAAATGATTGTTACTCGTATTAAAACGGGTTTAACCGTATCGATACCCGTTTTAGGCAAAATGAAGTCTGGGAAGCTAATACAGTACTCGTATCGATACGCTTAAGGCCGTATCGATACCCTATGCCCAGAAATACATTTTAGGCTTGAAGAACAACCAAAAGCTCGATTCTAACATCTTCTAAATGAATGCAAATGATGAATGAGAAGTTATAAGCATATTTTAACAGAATCATACTCCCCCTAGCTATAAGCATGGATATTTTCAAGAGCTACAACACATTAACATGCAATTTCACAAGATCAAGCAATTTTAACTTTAAAAAGGGTCCTAAAGGGTCAAGGAAGGCTAGTTAGACATAACTCTCTCCTAAGGGACCAAAAACGCTCTCTATCTAAAGGCTTTGTAAAGATGTCCGCTAGTTGGTTTAAGGTGTCAACGTACTCTATAACAACATCTTCCTTAAGGACATAATCTGTAATGAAATGATGCCTTATCTCTATATGTTTGGTTCTAGAGTGTTTGATGGGATTTTTAGTCAAGCATATGGCACTAGTGTTATCACACTTAAGGGGTATGGTTTCAACTTTAATACCATAATCTAAGAGTTGTTGCTTCATCCAAAGGACTTGAGCACAACAACTCCCTAAGGATATGTACTCGGCTTCGGTGGTAGAAAGAGCTACATTATTTTGTTTCTTAGAGAACCAAGATATGAGCATACTACCTAAGAATTGACAAGTTCCCAAAGTACTCTTCCTATCAATTTTACACCCCCCATAATCCGCATCCGAATAATCATGAAGGTTGAAGGTGGAGTCTCTAAGGTACCAAAGTCCTAAATAAGGAGTATCTCTAAGGTACCTAAAGATTCTCTTAACGGCTATAAGGTGAGACTCTCTAGGACTAGCTTGAAACCTAGCACACAAGCAAACACTAAACAAGATATCATGTCTACTTGCGGTAAGGTAAAGCAATGATCCAATCATAGAACGGTAAAGCTTAGAGTCAACACACTTACCTCCTTCATCTTTGTCAAGCTTTGTAGATGAGCTCATA
This sequence comes from Hibiscus trionum, assembly GCA_030270665.1. Taxonomy (NCBI): domain Eukaryota; kingdom Viridiplantae; phylum Streptophyta; class Magnoliopsida; order Malvales; family Malvaceae; genus Hibiscus; species Hibiscus trionum. Next base: position 6,836,518 of record BSYR01000018.1, read on the forward strand.
GGTGTGGCTTGAGGCTTTGCATTCTCCAAGCCAAACTTCTTGAGCATATCCTTGATGTACTTTGCTTGATTGATGAAGGTGCCATCCTTCCTTTGCTTGATTTGGAGTCCCAAAAAGAATGAGAGCTCCCCCATCATGCTCATCTCGAATTCACCTTGCATTAACTTAGCAAACTCTTTGCAATGACACTCATTAGTAGATCCAAAAATAATATCATCAACATAAATTTGTACTACTAAGATGTCATTTTTATACCTTTTTATGAAAAGTGTAGTGTCCACCTTACCTTTTTCAAAACCTTTTTGAATCAAAAAGTTTGAAAGTCTTTCATACCAAGCTCTAGGAGCTTGTTTTAAACCATAAAGAGCTTTAGTAAGTTTGAAAACATGATTTGGAAATTTTGAGTCTTCAAAGCCCGGTGGTTGTTCCACATACACTTCCTCATTTATAAAACTGTTTAAAAATGCGCTTTTAACATCCATTTGAAAAAGCTTGAAATCATGATAACATGCATATGCAAGCAACATCCTAATGGCCTCCATTCTAGCTACGAGTGCATAGGTTTCATCAAAATCTATTCCCTATTCTTGAGTGTAACCTTGTGCTACTAGTCTAGCTTTATTTCTCACAATGTTACCACTCTCATCTAGTTTGTTCCTAAAGACCCATTTAGTTACTATAGTAGATTGATTACTAGGCCTATCAACTAATGTCCAAACATTACTTCTCTCAAATTGATTTAACTCTTCTTGCATAGCCATAATCCAAAAGTCATCTTTTAATGCTTCTTTTATATTCTTAGGCTCTATGCATGAGATAAAATCAACATGGTTCATAAGTTTAAGAGAAGATCTAGTGGTTACCCCCTTGGATGGATCACCCAAGATTTCACCACCTTTGACATAGTTGAACTCCCTTGGGTAGCTCACTTCCTTTTCCTCAAAAGCCAAGTCCTTCAAGGCTTCAAGAAGTGGATCTTGTGTATTCTCTTCTTTTGTTGGAATCTCATCCTCCTTTGAAGTTTGTCCTCCATCAAAGGCATTAATGATTCCTACATCATCATCATCACAAGAATCCTTCCTTGGAAGGAGGTTATCATCGAATACAACATGTATAGATTCTTCTACTACCAAAGTTCTCTTGTTAAATACACGATATGCTTTAGAGGTTAAGGAATATCCTATGAAAATAAATTCATCACTTTTTGCATCAAATTTACCTAAGTTGTCTTTTCCATTATTTAAAACAAAACACTTGCAACCAAATGGATGAAAATAGCTAATGTTAGGCTTTTTAGATTTTAAAATCTCATATGGTGTTTTCTTTAAAAGTGGCCTAATCATTACTCGGTTTACAATGTAGCAAGCAGTGTTTGTGGTTTCCGCCCAAAAATATTTAGGTAAATTGTTTTCACAAAGCATGGTTCTAGCCATTTCTTGTAAAGTTCTATTTTTCATCTCAACTACCCCATTTTGTTGAGGAGCCGAAAAATTGTGGCTAATACCATTTTCATTTAAAAACTCTTCAAACCCTAGATTTTGAAATTCAGGTCCATGATCACTTCTAATATGAGAAATTCTAAGTTCAAGATCATTTTGGGTTAATTTTGAAAATTTGATGAATTTTTTTAAAGCCTCATCTTTAGTACTTAAAAATAGAACCCAAGTAAATCTAGAAAAATCATCAACAAGTACAAAAGCATAAGATTTACCACCCAAGCTCATAGTCCTAATAGGCCCAAATAAATCCATGTGAATAAGTTGTAAACACCTACTTGTAGAAACATCATTAATGGATTTAAAGAATGACTTATGTTGTTTACCCTTAGAGCATGCATCACAAATTTTATCATTTGAGAACTTAATTTTGGGTAAACCTCTAACTAGATCTAGGGAAACTAATTTTTCTAAAACACTAATGCTAGCATGTCCTAGTCTCCTATGCCATAGCCATGCATCATTTTCATTTTGAGCTACTAAACATGCATGTGATGTATGTATGTCATCTAAATGCACCATGTAAATGTTACCTATACGATGACCTATGAGCATAATATTATTTGATTTAATGTCAACAATTTTGCACCCATTTTTATCAAATAAGACATTAAATCCTTTATCACATAATTGGTTTATGCTCAACAAATTATGTTTAAGACCATCGACATACAAAACATTTTCAATAAGAATGGTAGAGTGATTACCTATGGAGCCAATACCTTTAATGTGGCCTTTGGAGTTGTCACCAAATGTCACTACTCCTCCACTTTTTGGCTTTAAGTCCATGAATCTACTATTGTCTCCGGTCATATGCCTCGAGCATCCACTATCAAGGTACCATGAATTTTGACTTTGTGCTTTGGCCTTGTAGCAATGCTCCCCCTACAAACAAAGATATTAAACTTTTGTTTTTGGTACCCAAATCATTTTGGGTCCACGTGTGTTAGCTCCCAAAAGCTTGGTTCCCTTAGGAATCCAAGGTGACATAGCAACAAAATCATTAGACTTGACGAGTTCCTTAGGAACCCATACACTCCTAATCCTTTTAGGTATATTATGTCTAGGGAGGCTACTTTGTTTGTAGTTATTAGTCTTTCTCATAGGTTGGTTGGTTTTAGATGATTCACCTTTTTCATGCTTCACATTACCAACGTTTTTGAAAGACTTTTTGAGCTTGTTAAGCTCATCTAACACCTTTTGGTGTTCACTATTGCATTGAGAAAGAAGATTATTTAGGTCTACATTTTCATCTTGGAATAATTTAAGTTCATCTTTCAAACCTAAAATCTTTTTCTCAAATTTTAAGTTAGCTTGAGAAAGTGAGTCATTTTTATCATTTAATTCCGAAATAATTTTCATATTTCTAATGACCGACTCTTTGTATTTCTCAACTAACTCATCATAAACCTCTTGCAACTCATCATATGCATAATGTAATTCATCAATGTAAAGTCAAAAGATGATGAGTTAGAGGTTACCATGGAGAAATCCTCCTCAAGTGCCATGAGGCAAAGGTTGACCACTTCTTGTTCGTCATCCTCGGATGACTCCTCATCACTCCAAGTAGCAAGCTTGGCTTTGAGCTTCTTCTTTTTCTCAAAGCCTTTCTTCTTGAGTTGAGGGCACTCCAAACGAATGTGACCGGGCTTTTTGCACTCGTAGCAAATGATTTGATTCCTCTCTTCTTCTTTATTTTTACCCTTGAAGTCTATTTTTCTTTGAATCTTCCTTCCTCAGTTGGACCTCATGAATCGTGAGAATCTTTTGGCTATTATAGCCAATTCTTCTAAATCCTCCTCCTTACTAGAAGTGCTCTCCTCATGTAATGAAGCTTTGAGAGCCACTCCCATTTTCTTCTTCTTTTCTACTTCTAGCTTCTCCACTCTTTTCTCTTCCTTCTTCTTTTTATCTTCCCTTACTTGCTTCATTATCTCATGAGTAAGGAGAGAACCCACTAACTCATCAAGTTTTAGTGTCTTCAAGTTTTTGGCCTTGGTGATGGCGGTTCTCTTCCCATCCCAAGATTCGGGAAGTGAGTAGAGTAGCTTCCGGACAGGTTTGTCTTCCTGGATTGTCTCTCCAAAACCTTTAAGCCTGTTGACGATAGTTGAGAAGCGATCGAACATCTAAGACACGGTTTTGTCGGGCTTCATCTTGAAATTCACATAACTAAGATTGAGAATTCCAATCTTGGTCTCCTTTACATCACTAGTTCCTTCATAGGTGGTCTCTAGTGCGTCTCATACTTCTTTGGCACTTTCAATGGAGAAGACTTTGGAGTAGATGTCGGGACCGAAAGAACAAAAGAGCATGTGAAGAGCTTTGTCATTAATTTGGATCTTCTTTCTCTCGTCTTCACTCATCTCAATCTTCTTCTTTAGAACCAACTTTCCTTCATCATCCCTCTTCAAAGGAATATATGGACCATCTTCAATGACATTCCAAACAAGGTAATCATTGGATTTGATGAAGAGGCGCATCCGGTTCTTCCAAAATGGATAGTTGTCACCATTGAAGAATGGTGGTTTTGTGGTGGATTGGGACTCGTACATGCTCGATCCGGAGGTAGATGCCATGGCTTGAATTTTGGATGATCACACTCTTTCTAGGAACTCCTCTTGTGGTTGTTAATTCTTCAAAGAGGTAGGCTCTGATAAAATTGTTGAGTGGATCAATGGATTGATCAATGCCAAGAGGGGGTGAATTGGGCTTTAAAAAATTGTTGGAGAAAAATGATAGCTAAAATGAAGAACAAAGGGTTTTAGAGTGGTTCAAGTTCCAAATGAACTCTACATCCACTACCTTAGCTACCACTAAGGATTTGCAACAATTCACTAATTTGTTCTTCCCCTTTTCAAGGCTTAGGAGGTAACCTTTACACAAACAGTTAAATTTTCTACCCAAAATTTGACCAAACCCTCACAAGTGAACAAAGAAGAAATTAGGCAAGAAAGATATCTCTCAAATACAATATTTCCCCTTTCAGTAAAAACACTCAACCCAAATTTGAGATAGGATAGGAATTGAATACAACACAATTTGGGGTTTACAAGAATATTGGAAAATAAGCACAATGAGCTTGGATTTTTGCTTGGATGTTTATCTTTGATGCAATAGTTGTTGTTGGTCTTCAATAAGCTTCAATTTATACCTTCTCTATCAATTCTAGCCGTTTGGGTGGTTAGGGTATTGATTATAGCCGTTGGGACCCTCTCTTTCCACCATAAATGCACTTATGCAGCTATCCGTATCGGTACACGAAGACTCGTATCGATACTTGTCTCAAAACAGAAAGAGCCGTTGCACATAATAAAGAGGGCGTATCGAAACGCGTGTAAGCGTATCGGTACGGGATAGGGACCGTTTCGATACGGATAAGACCGTATCGATACCTTTTCTCAACTTAGCTCACTGGAAGTTTCCGTTTCGATACGGGTAACACCGTATCGATACGAGACAACTGCCACTTTAAATGTTAGTTACCTAACGACTAACACCAACGGTCGAAAACATTTAAACCTCTTTGAATTTAAAAATTTCGCTAAAACAGTATCGATACGGGTGGAACCGTATCGATACACCATTCAAACTCCTTCAGTTTTTACAGATGGGGGTATCGATACAGATGAAATCTGTTTCGATACGCTGTTTTCGATATTGAAACGCGTCTTTCCAGTAGCCAACTTTGTAAAAAAGGTATCGATACGCTTGAAGCCGTATCGATACGCCTGGACGTTTTTCAACACTTTAGCTTTGGAACACTTAGAAAATATTTGGAGTTTGAGTTTTTCAAATTAGATTAAGGTGTTGGTGATTTAAAAATCATTTAAGGGACTTAGAAATTTATTTCAAGTTTTCAATTTAATCCTTAACATACTTAGTTATATCAAAATCAAACATAGGTTTTACAGTCCTCCTTCGCCCCAGGGCCGTTTCTTAGGGTGGGCCATAAGGGCGACAGCCCAGGCCCCACCCCTATATAGGGCCCACACAGTTTATAATTATCAATATTTGTTATTAGAGGTTTATTATTAAAATTTAATATTTTTTCTAATATTTATTATTAGGGGTTATTTTTTCAATACGTGTCATTAGAGTTCCAATTTTTTTAATATTTGATATTAAGCATACTCTTAAATTTTAATGTTTCAATATTTGTTATTATGGGTCCATTTTTTTTTGCAATACTTATTATTAGGGGCCTAATTTTTTCTAATGCTTGTTATTAAGGGTCTACTCTTAAAATGTAATTTTTGTCAATATTTTTTTAAGAGTCTAATTTTTTCTCCAATACTTGTTACTAGGGCCCAGTTTTTTTTTCCAATATTTGTTAATAGGTACAAACTTTTAAAATTTATTTTTTCCCATTACTTGTTTTTAGAGTCTCATTGTTTGTAATACTTTTTTTTATTAAGAGTCTATTTTTAAAATTTAAAATTTTCAATACTTATTATTAGGGCCTAATTTTTAAGTTTGCCCGTGGGCCACCAAAATCTCAGGAACGGGTCTGCTTCGCCGCCGCCACCTTCTCCGTCGTCTCTTTCCTCTCTTTCAGCGGCGTGGATTCAGATATGAAACTATCACTAGCGAACTCCATCGAAGTTACCAAATGCCAATAGACAGAAACATTCTTTGTTGTGCAGTGTGCCTTTTGTTACTCAAGAAACAATGAAAATAAAGGGAGAGAACGATTCCAAAAATCTTTCTTCCTTCAAACACAAACAAAACAACCGAAGCCACCGAAGAAGAAGAAAATAATAAAAAAAGGAAAAATGGAAGATACAAAGGAAACAAGAGTAGATATGGAGGTCTTGGGGCGGAGGAGGGTGGCGGATCAATGGCGGTGGAAAGAGGGTCAGGATCGGGTGGTGGGCAGAGAAATAAAGTTTTCAAGTTTTGGGAAAGATGGTAAAAAATAAAGTTTTGAAAGTTTGAGGGTTAAATTAGAAATTATTTTTTTATTAACGGAGGTTAACGGCCACGGGACCAAAACAGACACGATTCAAAACGTAAGTGGCAAGAATTATCTTTTTTGAATTCGGATGACCAAAATAGAACAAACCAAACAAAAGGGACCACGGTTGAAGATTACCCATAAAATATTTACATGTTCAGGTGTTCTTCGTTATATTTTTTAAATTAGGACTAAATTGTAACCATGTGTAAAAATTAAGGGTTAAATTTATTGAATTTCTTCGAATTATGACTAAATTGATTGAATGTGTAACTATAAAAGATTAAATGTGCTATTTTACAAAAAAATTAACACCCACGTCACCTCTTTAACGAAGGTTAACGACACAATTACCATTTTGTAACAAAACATAAAATTTAATTTCCATTCTGTAACTTTTGAAAGTTTAGTTACCATTTTATTTTTTCAGGTATATTGGAGTGATCGTTTGAGTACTTTACCCTAAACATTAATATGACCATGGATTTAAATAGCGTTTGCGGCTGCGTTGCGTTTATCGCGGTTACGAAGATAACATATTCTATTTGCGGTCACTGCGGGTGTCGCGGTCATGATTCTTTTCAAAATTCACACAACTTATTGTATTAAACAACAATTATAATTGTAATTATTTAAATTTACTTCTAATAATTTTTAGATTGCTTTCTAAGCCTTAGGTTAGTAGATTACTAAAATTAAAAGATTAAATTGAATGAAAGTAAACTTTACACTCTAAATTAAGAGAAAATCAAGGACTGAAATAATAAAATTAAAAAGTGACATGGTTGAAATGGATATTTACCCATCCCTATAAAGCTTGAGGAGAGAAAACATGTTACAATACATACCTAATATCACACATCGTTAACATACATAAAGTAAGGAGAGCAAACAATCTATAAATAGTCGGAGAAAAAAACTAATTTACTCTTGACCTTTCAGCTAAGGTGAAAAAAAACGTAAGCCTTCTGATGCATCTGTAATTAAGTTTATCTTTCAAGTTGAGGGTTCATTTTAGTAGGTCTCCACTTGTGCATTTATGTGTATATTTGAGCTTATATTGGATTAGAATCCCAAAAGAAATCATACCAATACCCTATGTTGTGGATTATTTTAAAGATGTTAATCAAAACGCGATTGTCCTCCAAACTCTCTCGTTTTGAATATAGATAGTAGCTGTTCAGCACAATTTCCATTTCCTTATTAGGAATAATATTTTTAAGAAAATCAGTGGGCAGTAATGCCGTCTTAAGCATTTGGATAAGGCAAATTCCTAGTCTACAATAGGAATTTCGTGGCCCCTACAAGGCTTATGTATTCTATTCTTCAAACTATTTTTTTTTCAGCATTGAAAATGTTGGCCGTCTTTTTTACCCACCACTTCTTCAAGGGTTTCTAGTAACCAAGTGGATAGGTTCTATCCAAATCTTGACCAAATGCATTCTAACAGAATATATATACTATTAACTAAAATCTACCCTTTGAAACAATTCAGATTTATAACACATCATGAATTCTAGAAAAATCATGTTTTAATCGATAACTAAAGGTGCATTTTAAAAGTAACTATGTAACTAAATTTAGATTCATTTGCGTGTAATTATATACTTAGTGTGTTTGGACAACCATCCTAAATTTGTGGGTCATATTGAATTGGGTGTAATCAAAGACCCTCAATCACGGATAAAAATCTTCTGCCCTAAATAATGCCTTTGTTGAGCGTGACAGTCGATCGAATAAAACCAAGAGGGAGGTGAATTGGATTTTTAAAAGATTGGTGGACACTAATTGCAAAAGTAGAAATTGCAAGGAGATTTAGAGTGGTTCAACTCACTTAAATGGAGTCTACATCCACTACCTTAGTGACCACACTAAGGATTTTCCACAAATCCACTAATTTGTCTTTCCTTTAAGGATAATGAGTAACCTTACGCAATTCAATAGACTTATACCTCAAAGTCTATTGAATCATTTCCCTGAAACAAATACAAAGAAGCAAACTAGGAAATCTTCACAAGGAAGGTGCTTGCAAAGTTTCAGCTCTCTCACACACCCAAAGAAACACTAGCAAAAGAATTACAATGAAGAACACTCTAGTGTTTAGTAGAAAAATCGAAAATTAAGCACAAAATGGACTTTTGATTGCTTGAATGTTTGTATGGACTTTCTTGTTGTTGCTGAGATGGTTTTTCCTTATTTTTGTATCCTCTCAATCAATACTAGCCGTTTGGAGCCGTTGGGGATGACTTCAAGTCGTCATCTACAAAAAAACAGAGCATTTATAACACGAAGGATCAATTTTTTTCATAAAAAATATGACCGTTGCAAAAATGGATCGATCACATACACCAGGGGATCGATCCTTTTGCACTTAGAGACTGGAAACAAAAAATTGTATGAAACTGTCCAACAGGGGATCAATCCCTTTCATTAGGGGATCGATCCTTTTTGCCTTGAAGTCTGGAAAACAGTTTTCGTAGTGCAAAAATATATCATACTTGTTTTGAAAAAGATCGGCTAAGTTGGAAAACATTTGAAACGAATTTTTCAAGTTTGTTTGGACTTTGAATTATATTTGAAAGATTTAATATATTCGATTCCAAAAACATTTTTTTAAATTTGTTATATCAAAATATAAGTTCAACAATCTCCCTCTTTTTGATATAACAAAACTCTTTGAAAATTTGCTTTTGACAAAAGCTCCCCTACTAGGAAAATAATTTTTGAGTTGATAAATGGTTTCAAAATCTTGTTTTAAATCACAACTATTTAAGCTCCAATTTTGTTTAAAAAACCATTTTTCATTATTCGCTCATATTTCTCCCCATTTTTGTTAGATCAAAAATAATTCAAAAAAATCGTTAGCACAATATAACAAAGGAGAAAAATCAAAAATAAAAGCTAGAATTGGAATGATAGATAACAACAATAAAGCATAATTATCCATAGGTACTTAAATTAAAATCCATAAAGCATACATAAGTACCAAAATAAAACAAAACAACATAGCATCAAAGTTCTAAAACAACATCCAACAAAGAGTCATAAAAAGCATGTAGCAATGTCTGAAAGCAAAGATAAACATAAGCATAATAAAATATGATGTCCATGTATGTATGCATCTAAGATGAAGATGGTGGCGATGGGAATGGGTAGCTATCAAGCTTGCGCTGAAGAGCGCTAAAGGCATCACCCAAAGAAGCCTGATGTGCCTCAAGGGAATCGAGTCTAGAATCCATGTGAGATCGAAGAGATCCGATGGATGAGTCTACGTGACGTATGAGAGACTCATGAAGCTCCCTCAATGACATGTCATGAGGTCTAGCATCGGTGGAGGCTCCAGGAACGTCATCCATATGTTCATCCTCATGTTCTTCATCTCCCTCTTTGTGGTGTTCTGATTCTTGAACTTCACCTTTCTTCTTCACCCAATTCATAGAGAATTCGGGTTCTTCCTTGTATCCCAAGCGATCCATCGAATAATGACCAATGATGTTGTCGGTGGGAGGATCGATGTCGAGCTCAAAAGATGTATCAATGTCGAGCAAGGAAAATATGGCTAAGATACATGCCATAGGCTAAGGTTTTTACCTTCTTAGCCTTGATAATCTTTACCATATCCTCGAAGATGAAGGCGACAAGATGAAGTTGAGTTCCTCTACGGATGCAATGAAGCCACCAATAATCGGAATTTCGAACCGACGAATACTTCGTCCCACGAGGACGAATCACATGAGAAAGAATGAGGTGCAAGAAACGATCATGAAGCGGAAAGAAAGTGGCTTGGTTGTTCATGACACGGGAATTTTTAGGATAAAGTCCTTTTTCAATTTCAATACCCTCATCGGGAAGACCAAAAGCATTTGCAAGAAAATCAACGGTGAGAGTGATATGCTTACCCAAAACATAAGATTTTATTGTTCAAATAATGGTGCCATCTGGTAGTTTTGAAGAAGAAACAATGGCATTAGAGTAAAAGACTCGTACAAGAGTAGGATAAGTTGGCCCCTTGAATTTTAAAAACTTCATCCACTTAAAATCCATAAACCTTTTCAAGTAGGCAAAATTAAGTTTGGTTAGGAAATCAAAATCAATAGAGCTAGTTTCCTTAGCCGGTGCAGATGCAAAAAGGTTTCAAAAACGTTCATTATCCTTATAGTTTCTAAAACAAGTATCTAAAGAGTTTGAAGGTGGAAGAGGGTTGGATGCAATCCCATTACCCTTAGAAGCCATACCTTTCTTTTTGACATCTTAAAAAATATTTTGATAATTCAAAAGAATAGGATTATGAAAGGATGTTTAAGGATGTCTAAAAAGTTTTTGGATGGATTAAAACAATAAATTTTGGCTTAAAGATTAGGTTTGGCCGAAACTTTGTAAAGGGAAAAATTGGTTGAGGCTTTTAAACACTTGGTGTGCAAGTGTTGAAAATAGAGGTTTTGAGAGAAATTAAACAATGGGTAAACCTCCTGCAGCAAATTCAAAGATATCTAAAATAAATAAGTTCTCTAACATTACCTAATTCAACCAATAAACCCAAAATTTTAAATAAAATTCGTATGGAAAAAGTTAAGGTTTTAGAACTTACCCAAAAGATAGTTTTTTAGGAACCACAACTCAAGAACAAGGGTCAAATCCGATTTGGAGATGAAAGACTCAAGAAATTTGTGTTGAATGCTTGAAAATTTGATTTGGATAGAAGGAAAAGAGAGGTTTTTTGATTGGGGGCGGTTTTGGGAGGTTTTGGTCGAGCAAGGGTTTTACAAAGATGTGTTCGTGTTGAATATTTTAAAACTATCTTCCCAGCCGTTTAGCCTAAAGCGATCGATCACTCGGGTTAGGGGATTGATCCTTTTAGAGGATCGAAAAAATTGGACCTTACTACCAATCTTGGGATCGATCCCTTTACATAGGGGATCGATCCTTTTTTGGATTTTTACATTTTAGGCACAAGGATCATTAAAGATGAGATTTAAACACTAATTGAGGCATCCTATGTCATATGAATGATATGAAATGAGTTTTAAATGCCTTAGAAGTTATTTAAGAACATGCATGTCAACATGAAGCACCAAGATATGCAATTTACATCATATATCAAATTTTAGTCCTCTAATTGCACACTATCAAGATTATTTCAAGTCACATACACTCAAAGGCTCTATAGGTGCCTAAGCATGCATTTTGACAAAAATTGCTACAAGACAACATCATATTCTCAAAATTCATCATAAAAGATCATATTAAGCATAGAGAACATGATTTCACAAAATCAATCAAATATTGCAAATTTAAGGCCAAAAACATAATTATGAGCACATTAGGCCATATGCAACTCATGCAATCTTGACTCCCCTTATTAAAAACACTTAAACAACATATGGGGCCCCTCAAACATGCTTTAAAGCATATAAACACACATGATCAACATAAAAGAATAAAGATTGCATGTTAAATAAAATGTTACCACTTGAACCAAGATAGGTTGATTAGGCCATATCCTCTTCAAGTGTCCTTCCTTCTAGTGTGTCTAGAGCTTTCCGATTTCTTCATTTTGCTCACCATGGCTCCAACACACCTACAACAAGGAACTATTCATGTTTTGGTACCCAAATTCTTTTGGGTCTATGAGAGTTAGTTCCTACAATTTTAGTCCCTTTTGGTATCCATTTAGACAAGATATCATATTCTTTGTTAGCAAAGAGTCCTTTTGGAACTCAAATGCTTTTAATTATCTTCCTATTAAATAATCTTTGATGACCTCCTTGTCTATGTCCATTAAAGTTCTTTCAAACATAGTTGGGTCTTGAATTTTCACCTTTTTCAAAAAATTTAGTCCCAACTTTGTTAAAAGAAGCTTTAAGATCATCAATTCCTTTTGATGATCATCATGGACCTTTGAAAGTAAGTTGTGCAAGTCTTGATTTTTCTTTTCAAATTCTTTTATTTTAACTTGCATTTCCTCATTTTTACTTTCAAATTCCTTATTAGATTTGGAAAGATAGTCATTTTCATTTTTCAATTTTAAAATGATTTTTCTATTTTTCAAAATTGACTCTTCAAATTCCAATGCTAATTCATCATAAGCCTCTTGCAATTCATCAAAGGTATAATCAATTGAAAAAGATGAATTAGAGGTTACCATAGAGTCATCATCGATAGCCATGAGACACAAGTTGGCTACTTCATTCTCGTCCTCGTCGGATGATTCATCATCGCTCCAAGTAGCTACATAAGCCTTGTGCTTCTTTTTCTCATAGCTCTTTTTCTTCAATTAGGGACAATCAAACTTGATATGCCCTGACATTTTGCACTCATAGCAAATAATTTGATCTTTCTCTTTGATGTCATTCTTTAAGCCCTCTTCTCTTTGAAATCTTCTTTCTTTGTTGGACCTCATGAATCTTTTGAATCTCTTGGCAAACATAGCCATCTCTTTATCTTCATTTCTCCACTAGAATCAATATCTTCTTTTTTTGCTTTGAGAGCAACACCAAATTTCTTCTTTTCCACTTCCTTCATCTTTTCTTCCTTCCCTTTTGACATCATCTCATGTGTAAGTAAGGAACTAATGAGCTCATCCAACTTGAGAGTCTTGAGGTCATTTGCTTCTATGATCGTCGTTTTCTTTGAATCCCATAAATCAGGAAGAGAGTAGATCATCTTCCTCACAAGTTTACCTTTCGGGATCACTTCTCCATAGCCCTTCAATCCATTGACGATCACGGAGAATCGATCGAACATGGTTTTGATGTCTTCTTTGGGGTCCATCTTGAAGTTTTCATAATTGAGGTTGAGAAGCCCGATTTTGGTCTCCTTCACCTGATTGGTTCCTTCATGTGTTACTTCAAGTTTGTCCCAAATTTCTTTAGCATTGGAACATGATGACACCCTTCCATATTCATCCAGACCAAGAGCACACAAAATGAGATGCATTACCTTAGCATTTGTAGAGAATTTTTTATTCTCATCATTGCTCCAAGTCTCCATGCCACTAGTTGGTGCGGTGTAACCACTCATGATGATCTTCCAAGCTTCAAGATCAAAAGCTTGAATGAATAACTTCATGCGGTTCTTGCAATAAACATAATTAACCAAGAGGGAGGGTGAATTGGATTTTTAAAAGATTGGTGGACAATAATTGCAAAGGTAGAAATTGCAAGGAGATTTAGAGTGGTTCAACTTCCTTAAATGGAGTCTACATCCACTACCTTAGTGACCACACTAAGGATTTTCTACAAATCCATTAATTTGTCTTTCCTTTAAGGATAAGGAGTAAACTTACACAATTCAATAGACTTATACCCCAAAGTCTATTGAATCCTTTTCCCAAAAAAATACAAAGAAGAAAACTAGGAAATCCTCATATGAAAGGTGTTTGCAAAGTTTCAGCTCTCCCACACACTCAAAGAAACACTAGCAAAAGAATTACAATGAAGAACACTCTAGTGTTTACACGAAAGATCGGAAATTAAGCACAAAATGAACTCTTGATTGCTTGAATGTTTGTATGGACTTTCTTGTTGTTGCTGAGATGGTTTTTCCTTCTTTTTGTATCCTCTCAATCAATACTAGCCGTTTGGAGCCGTTGGGGATGACATCAAGTCGTCACCTACCAAAAAACTGAGCATTTATAACACCAGGGATCGATCTTTTTATAAAGAGATCGATCCTTTTTCATAAAAAATATGACCGTTGCAAAAAGGGACCGATCCCATACACTAGGGGATTGATCCTTTTACACTTAGAGATTGGAACCAAAAAAATGTATGAAACTGTCCAACAAGGGATCGATCCCTTTCATTAGGGGATCGATCCTTTTTGCCTTGAAGTCTGGAAAACAGTTTTCGTAGTGCAAAACAGATCATACTTGTTTTGAAAAAGACCGGCTAAGTTGCAAAACATTCGAAATGAATTTTTCAAGTTTGTTTGGACTTTGAATTATTTTTGAAAGATTTAATATATTTGATTAAGTCCAAAAATATTTTTCTTTTGATTTGTTATATCAAAATATTAGTTCAACAGCCTCTTTTGGTGCCCCGGTTTTAAAAAATAGGTTTAAGGTTAGGGGTTGTGATTAGAGGTTAGGGAATTAGGGGTATGGTGTATTTTTTAAAGTGTGGGGTTTAGGGTTTAGGATTTAGGATGTGAAAATTAGAGTTAGGGTTAGAATTTAATTTTTAAGTGTTTTTTAGTGTGGGGATAGAAGAGTGCATAGTTAGGGGTAGAAGATTTTTGTTCCTCAATCACACCATTCTTCTTAGGAAAAGAAGTGAAAATTAGTGTAATTATGTGCGTAATTACACTTTTTAATTTTATAATTACTATTACTATTATTTAAAATTCTTAACTTATGCAACTTTATAATTATAATTTGTATTGACAAATGTAACCAAAAAAAGTTACAATATATAGTTTTGGCATTTAAATATGTCAAATGAATTAGAGTTTCTTATAATTACACTATTTGAGTAATAATTTTATTTTCATTTAAATATGTCAAATGAATTAAAGTCATATCCCCCTCTTATTTAGGGCCAGTTTGGCATTACTTTTGAAAAATGCTGTTAGAAAATGATTTGAAAAGTGATTTGAAAAGTTAATTGTAAGATTATAGTGTTTGACATTGCTGTCAGAAAATGCTTTTTAAAAGATAAAATGTCTATTTTAGACATGATATTGTAAAGTAAAAATAAATTATATTGTAGTGTTGAAAACACGTTTTAATTTTAATATTAACAGAAAATTAATGAAAGAGATAGTAAAATCCAAATAAGGCAATGCCGAAAAACCTTTGATTGCATATCCTTTCATCTATTGGCTGTATTTCAATATCAATTGGTCGAATAATAATTTAAAACCAAGGTCGAACCGGAAATCAATACTTAGGGTTGGCACATAGGATATGTATGACCAGTCCTCAAAGAAAATTTCCTTAAACCTTTACATTATGTGCATTCATATACATTTCTATTAATTAAACTTTTTTTAATATTTATTATTAAACAATACCAAATATTATCAGGGTTGACCATCCTTTACATTAAATCAAGGCAAAACGACAAAAGATGCCCCCAACGTTTGCACATTTTGTCATTTGACCCCCTATTCTTTTTTTGGGTCCAAATATGCCCCCAACGTTTGCTTGTTTTGTCATTTGACTCCCTATTCTTTCTTTTGGTCCAAATATGCCCCCAACGTTTCAATCGTAGTCCAAATATGCCCCCAACGTTTCAATTTGGTCCAAATATGCCCCCGTTAGATGGAAACTGTCAGTCAACTGACTTTCAACAATTGATGCTGACTAGACTTGCCACGTAATAAGATCTGTTGATGCCACGTTAAAATTTTTTTATAAGCTGTTGACCGTCAGTTGATTGACAGTGTACATCCAACAGGGGCACATTTGGACTATAAATGAAACTTTGGGGGCATATTTGGACCAAAAGAAAGAATAGGGGGCCAAATGACAAAACAAACAAACATTGAGGGCATATTTAGACCAAAAAAAAAAGAATAGGAGGTCAAATGACAAAACGTACAAACGTTGGGGGCATCTTTTGTCATTTTGCCTTAAATCAATACATCGTTCGTATTCTATTGTTCTTCTAATTGGTTTACGTTTTTTTCAACTTAATTTTGGTTTAGATTAGCTTTATTAAGTTTGATTTAAAAACGAAATAACTTAAATTTAAAATTTATAATTACATAAATAATAAATGATTCTTAAACCCGAAACGATTTGAACTTAAAACTATTAAATCCAAAATCAATATAATTTGTCCAATTAATATGTCTAGTCTATAATAAATTCGTCGAATTTAACAAGGATTGATGTTCAATATACAATATGGTAAAAATAAAAAATTTCTAAAGTGTGTTAGTCTAAAAGCGGTTAGAATTTAGAGTTTTAGGGTTATGAATTTAGAATTTAGGGATTAGAGGGTAGTGTTTAGAATTTAGAATAATATGATTAGGGATTTAGGTTTTAACTTATAAACCCTAAATTTTAACTTCAAACTCTAAATTCTAACCACAACCCATCAATTCTAAACTATTAAACTTAAACCTCTAACCTTTAAACCCTAAAATCTAACTACAAACCTTTAAACTATGACGCTTATAGAAATTTTTCCTTATATAATAATTACTTATTTAATAAATAAAATCCGACCTGAAATGTCAAAGTTACTTTTGTTTTCATCGGTTTATTAAATTAAAAAATGATAGCAACTCCATGCTTTTGTCTCCACCGAATATGAAGTCATGGTTTGCATCATGAGAGTTGAGACTGTTGGAAAATAATATAAAGAAAGTCGTTTTCTTAATCCAATAAATAAAAACATTTAACTTGACAGAAGAGACTGATGATATTCCCCACTCCTAAGCTAAAGCAAAAAACTGCGTGCGCCCTTCTACTTTGTACAAGATTAGGTGACGATGAAGCAAAGCTTGTGTCACATTCTCTTCTTTTCAAACTTATATAGCTTGCAATTATAAATTAATTAATCAGGCACAAAATTAAAATTTGATTTCATATGTAAGCCTTGGCTGTTCTTATATAATGTCTCATTAAGTCAATTTGTTTAATTTTTTTGAATAAACAAGGGCCGAGGGAATTAAGATAAAGCTGTTGACAATTAAACGAAAAAAAATCGTGTTCCAGAAATATAATATTTTAAGTCAACTAGAAATATAATAATTGAAATCGTAATACTAGTTATAAAAGTTTATCCATAGAATCACATTAAATTACATGATTCTCCATTCCAAATAAATGTCAACCTAATTTTATGAAGAAGAAAATAGTGACATAGCCTAATTGTTTGACAGAGAAATTGAGGTCTCAACTTGAATATTCTTGTTCTGAAATTTCCACTTTAATTATATAACATTGTTTTATATTTTTGATAAATTTTCAAGAAAAATGAAAAAGGTAATTATTTGATGCACTTAATTGAAATTTGTTTTTTTTTTCACAAAGGAGATTCTAAAGCTGTCGTATGTTTCTTTCAGAGGCCCCAAATATTAATCCTTAAATTATAAACTATAAATTTTAAACTATAAAAATATATTTTCAAACCTTTAAGCATAATCACAAATACTAAAACACTAACCTTAAATTTATAATCCTAATATCTAAACTCTAAAAACTATATTGTATGAAAAATAAATTTTTCACCGCTCATGCATAGAATATTTTCTAAAAAAAAGAAAAAACCGGTAACAAAATCAGCATTTGAAAATTCAAGTTATTATCTTTTTAAGGAAGATATTTACTTTGTGGTTGTTATCCTTATCGGCTCATCTATATGGCTTAGGCTTGAAGATGTAGGGTTGTTGGCTTTATATGCTTTTGCTTAGTCGATTATGACACTGATTTGAGAGTGTTTTAAGTCTTTTCTTTTATTTGTTATGGTGCTTGTAATAATATTTTTTTATATAGTTTAATTTATGGGGCTAACTGAGTTGAACAACTCAATCACAAACAGTTCGACTCGATTAAAATTCAGTCAACGCTTGATTTAATTTAACTCGACTCGAGATCTTAGAGAGTCAAGTCGAGCAAGACTCAACTTGACTCGATAAGTTCGTGAGTATCTCGTTATTTTTTTATATTTTTTATATAATTTTTTGATGGCTACCTTTAAAAAAAATATGTTCTAAGAAACTAAAAGGCTAGTTGAAAATTCTAGAAATGTATAGTGACTTGTAGGGGTGTTCAAACTTCGGTTAAAACCGAACTAACCGAACCGAATCGAACCGAAATTTTTTCGGTTAATCGGTCGGTTAATTTTAGGTTTGGTCGGTTAACAGTTAATGATTTTTTCAAACTTCGGTTATCGGTTAATTCGGTTCGAAATCGGTTAATTAACCGAATTAACCGAAATTTTTATATATTATATATTTCATATATTTATTTTTAGTCATTGAATTTTTAAAAATTATAAAATAGTCATTAAAATTTTTGATATATTATAAAATGGTCATTAAACTTTATCAAATTAGCGCAAAATGATTTATCAATAATTTATAACGTGCAAGTTAATGACTATTTTGTAATAGTTCGATAAGTTTAATGGTTATTTTATAACTTTTGAAAATTTAGTGACCAAAAATATGATTTTAAAATAGTTTAGTGACCATTTGGGTGATTTACCCAAAATTTTCTAACAAATTTCGGTTAATTCGAAAACCGACCGAATTAACCGAACTTTTTTCGGTTCGGTTAAAAATTTTCGAAAATTTTTGGTTCGGTTAACGGTTAATATGAAAAAAATTTCGGTTAATGAAATTTTAGAAGTTTGGTTCGGTCGGTTAACTGAACCGACCGATTGAACACCCCTAGTGACTTGATAGTATTTACTCATAAAATATTTGATTTCACATTTTCTAAACGTGTTATATTTCCTGAGAATTCAAAAAGTTAATTGTATTAATAAAAAATTAAATTAATAGATTATATTTCCTTTTTTATTAAAGATTTTTATTTTTTTCTTTTATAATTAGTTTATGTATACAAGTAGGAAAAGGAAGAAGTCTTCAGTAATTCTCATATAAAAAATATGATTGAAAGTTAAAATCTAGAATTTCTAAGATATTATCTCATTCACTGTTAATCGAAGATAGTTCATAAACTAAAAAGAGTCTCACTCTTGAATATCGACTTCATCTCTAACTCAATCATGACAGGTTCGTTTACTTTTATCCACAATCATCACGTTTTTTTTTTTAATTTGTATATATATTAAGCTCTAGTAGTATCACTAGATTTTACCTATATTTTAAAAAATAAGGTAAAAAATTTTGTGAATCATAATAATTTTTTGGGTTAACCTACATCACTGACCACCGAACTAATTGGGGATTCCTATTTTGACCACTAAACTAACGAACTCGTCAATCAGACCACCGAACTATAAAACCAACCTATTTTGACCACCGCCGTTAAAAACCTAACGGTGGGGTGACAGAACTGCCACGTGGCAGCTTACTGAAAATTCAAAAAATTACACATTTAGTCCCTATTATTTATCTATTAAATTAATTTGGTCCTAATTTTAATTTAATTAAATAAAATTAACCAACCAACCAGATAATGACACGTGTCACTACCCGATTGGATGAATTTACTCTAATTTTGATTTAATTTATTTAATAATTTTCCACCCAATCATGTGGTGACACGTGTCACCCGATTGGGTTAAAATTTAAAAAAATGAGATGACTGGGAATCGAACCCACAACCATTAAAAAATATGCCCTTAATTACTCTACCATTAGACTAAAACTTTCTATTTTTTCAAATATGTTATCTTTTTTATTTAGTGGCATATTGGATTTTCCTATTCTTCTTCAGAAACCATATTTCAATCACATTATTTTCTTCAACATTCTTCTCTTCTATAAACTCATCGCCTCTGGTTTCATCACTCTTGGCATCATTATTGTTTCCCTTAAAGAAATTATCAATTATTGAAAAAGTATAATTATTGTTTCCCTTAAAGAAATTATCAATTATTGAATTTGGTGGCCCTTTTTTAGATTACTCTTTTTTAGAAATTTCTGGGAAATCTCGCTTCTTCTAACCTCGAACTATCCCAGGAATGGGAAACCTCAAATACCCCAGCAAATTCAAGCAAGAGAAAAGAAGCTCCATAACAAAGATGAATGTTACATTATTTTTTTTATTACAAATGACACTGGAAATCTTTGATCAGAGCCAAAGATATAATTCCATAAACGCACTTATATAGTGCTTCTATATATATATATATATATATATATATATATTACGCTGATGATGAAACAAAGAACATACTGAAGCGACCAGCATTGCAAGTATGTTTCTCTTCCCTTCTTTCCCATACCAGGCTTTTATCGTGTGCCAAAAAGCTTCAGCTACGATGTAATGGTATGGGATACATAATTCCTATGCTGATATAAGGGGAGAATCAGTCGATTGCAACAGTGAGAATCAGTGCATCGTTGAAATATGGCTTCTTACTGCTAACGAGGAAGAAGAACAGAGAAACTTAATATGCCACTAAATAAATAAGTTAGCATACTTGAAACAATAGGAAGGCTTAGCTTAGTGGTAGAGTGAGTAAGGGCAATTTTCTGTTAATAGTTGCGGGTTTGATTCCCAATCATCTCATTTTTTTAAATTTTCACCCAATTAGGTGACACGTGTCACCACCCGATTGGGACCAAATTGATTTAATAGATAAATAATAGGGACCAAATGTGTAATTTTTTAAATTTTCAGTAAGCTGCCACGTGGCAGTTCCGTCACCCCACCGTTAGGTTTTTAACGGCGGTGGTCAAAATAGGTTGGTTTTATAAGTTCGGTGGTCTGATTGATGAGTTCGTTAGTTCAGTGGTCAAAATAAGAATCCCCAATTATTTCGGTGGTCAGTGGTGTCGTACACACCAATTTTTACTTAGGGCCTAACGTACAGCCCGAATACGGTCCAACAGGCTTAATAAAATCCAAAAAACAAGGAAAAAGAAAAACCTAAATAATAAAAATTATGAAAAACTCAGAAAAATAAAAAATGGAAAATAATGCGAAAATTAAAAAAAAAACTCTAATCTCATTTTGAAAATTTTAGTCCGCCGCCCGTAAGAGTCCACAACCATGAGGACTCATCTACTTGCTCAACAATCCCGTTTCTTGCGCTCTACACAGATGTTCTAGCTTATCTCAACGGTTCTCCTATGAATCAGGGAAGAAAAGACTTGAAAACCCCTAATCTCGGCCTATAAATAGAAACTTCAAAAATCTGAGAAGGCAGAGAGAAAATTTGGAGAAAATTAGAAAAAGGACTAGTGAATCTAGTGGAAAATTTGAGCGAAGTTGAGAAAGAAAGGAGAAGAAAATAACCTCGTTCCACGGCGGTCGGCGAGATCAAAGCGGTGGAAGAGCCCACAAGTTCGTCGGAGTTAACATATCCCGAAAGTAGTCCGATCCAAAAACGAATCCATGAGCTAGAGAAAGGTATGCTTGTAGCTTAAGTTTTAAAAAAAAATTTCTGACTTGATTCGTGCTTAAAAAAACAACTTTGGTTTTAATTTTCAAAGGAAAATAAATAAGAGGAGAGCAAAGGATGAAAAGAAATGAAAAACCTGTTTTTTTCTTTTGCTCTGTATAAAAAAATGAATAAAAGGAACATGATACCCTATAAACCGTGTAAACGATAGAGGATTATTAAAAACGAAAAATAATTTACTCTCCTCTGAATTGCCCAACAGCTCATTAGTGAGCATTAAAAATTGCATTGAAGAAAGAAAACACGCAAACTCCTTTGACATTTCCTGCACCACCAATTTCAATTTAGGGGTTAATTATGCCCTAGGTCTCTCCTTTATTTTAGGTTCTTTTATATTTTAGGTTTAGTTAGTTTTTTTTGTATGAGCCTCAATATTTAGATTCTTTTAATTAGGTCCTTAATTATCATAATTAATTAGATGATTAAATAACGAACAATTCACTTAAGTTGTCCTGGTTAATTTATTTCCCCCCTTTTAAAGTGGACGATTAATTACTTAATTGGACTTAAAATTGAGTTTAATTATAAATTAGTCTTAAAATTGTGCGAATAATGTGATCTGATCCTAAAAATGTTCAATTAATAATTCGCTTAATTTTTTAATTAATTTATAATTAAACTCAAGGTTATGGTTTTCAAAACAAATATCAATATTCCATTTGTTTTTTATATTATTTTTTAGCATGTTTATTTTTTTGTTAATTTATTCAATTTATTTGCATATTTTCGTCGTGTATAATAGTGCTATTAACCCTACCTTTGAAGCCTTTTAGACAACACAACCCCTTTAGGTACCAATTTTGGGCGTTGTGGGGGTGCTATAACCTTCCCCACACGTAACCGACTCCCGAGCCCAACCTGACTCCGGTTCAGACGTAGACCAGTTTTACAGGTTTTCGGTCACACCCAATCCAAAATGACCGACGGCGACTCCAAACAATGGCGAGCCTATGAAGGCCCAATTAATTTTGGCCCGAACCAAAAACAGCGTCGACAGCTTGGCGACTTCGCTGGGGAAAATTCAAGAGAGTCAGGCCACACAAAAGGGGTACATGTTGAGTTGCATCCTTCCATGAGCTTTCTACCCGAGCTCGGTCCCGTTTAAGTGGGGGCAAAACACTGCTCATTCGTGAGGTTAACCTCCGTATGGGATAGTAATCGCCTCCAGGATGCATATGATCTATGGCTTCGTGAGGGTAATCTCCGTATGGTCATAGGAAAGTGCATCCCCTCGAGTTGAACTTGGTCCTGAGAACCTATAATGGGGGAGGACCAGGGACCTTACTAGCCTTAGCAGGCGTCAGTGAGGACAATTTGGGTACTCTGTCTAGAACCGCAACCTCATGTAAAAAACCGTAGAAACCCACCCATGTTAGAGCCATGCTGAACTCAAACCTTAGTGTGTCACCCATTGATATATGAGCATGTGTTTTGTTTCGTTTTGTTTTTTTACTCTTCATATTATGTTTTTCCTTTCTTTGTATTTGATTATTTGTTATATTCGTGCGACACTAACCAAATTTCCTTGGGTTGTTTATTGTTTTTTATCAATGAAAGTATGATTTATTCAAGTTCAAAAATCATACAACCTACCATATGCCTCCTTAAAAAACCTCCCTAACCTACATTGGAGGAAAAAGAGTGCATCGTGGTAAGCACGAAAGCAAACAACACCAATAGCAAGCACAATTATGACACCATACAAGGTTCCGCTATTACATGAAACCAAGAGACTCTATCCACACCCCCTTTCGCCAAGGCATCGGAAAAGAAGTTCGCCTCACGAAAAACATGGTTAAAACACACACATCGCAGCTGCATACACGCGTTATCGATCTCGCCAAACAGCCACCAATAGTGCCACGACCTCTTCTCCGTGTGTAGCACCCAAGACAATGCAATCTGTGAGTCCGATTCGATGATAAACGACCAATTCGACCACCAACTTGTCTCAACCAGCAATCGTACGACATGATAAATAGCCCACACCTCCACCTCATTCGAGTCCATGCATCCCAAAGGCCCCGAGAACACAGCAAACACCACTCCCCTCTCATCCCGCAATACACCCCCACAGCCTGCCATACCTAGCTTCCCTCTCGCGGATCCATCCACATTGAATTTTAGTGTCCCTGACAACGGCGGACACCAACTCGAGGCCCTACCTGACAAGTCGTCACACAATCCATCGGCCAAAGCCACCAAGCAGATTCAATAATGTCCCTCCCTCGCAATGTTGCTTTGATCCAATAGAAAGATCTTAATTTAACAAGGAACATAACCTCCTCAACCGCAAGCTGTTTTTGGTTGAACATCACCTCATTCCGCGCAAGCCAAAGTGACCACATCACCGCTGCGCAACCAACAATCCACCAAGCTCTCCCCACCCCCGTCAAAACACCATACATACAATGCACCAAGAAATCCGCAAGAGACCGCGACCTCACCCACAATATATGCCACCACATAAAGAATGCCTCCCACACCTTTTCCGCAAACGGGCACGCGAAAAGGATATGCTCTTCCTCATCAATACCCACCCTACACCACACACACTGAACATCCGCCAAAGGCACACCCCTATATCGTAACATCGCCAAAGTTGGCAACCGACGCTATTGCACAAACTATATGAAACACTGTACTTTCAGAGGGGCATCAATTTTCAAAATATTAAAACCATCCATACCTTCATTGGAGATTCCAAGTGATGACATTAGCTTCATAAGGCTCCCAACCGAAAACTGCCCATCTGCACTTGGCTTCCATCTTAACACATCCGCCCAGCTCTCACGGATCTTAATCCCCCGCACGATCGCCCGCATCTGCCCGAGCTGCTGCTGCTCAAACGATCGTAGGCTACGACCAAAAAACAGCAGCCATGCATCGTGATTCAAGCTGCCCTGCACAGCATAGTCACAAACTCTTGCTACCTTATTAGTAGCACAAAGAAATAAATGCGGAAACACCTCGCACAATGGCACCTCGATGAACCAACGATCATACCAAAAAAGAACTCGTTGTCCGTTCCCCACTTGCCACATAAAACACTCTTCGCGCATAAAATTATGAATGGTATCCCCCTCTTGAACCTCTACAATACGTCTCCACACGTAAGACATATGTCGCTTCCCAACCCCACTCGGCAATCGACCACACGATGATTCCCCATATTTAGCCACAACTTTAGCCTTCCACAACGAATTAGAAGTATCGGCATAGCGCCACAACCATTTTTCTAGCAACGCCGAATTACGTAGTTCAATGCTCGCCACCCTAAGTCCTCCCAAATTCTTCAGTCTACAAACCGATGACCACGCTACCCGATTTAACTTCCTCTTTAAGTCCGTATCGCCCCAAAGAAAGGCCCTTCTAATCCTATCAATCTTTGTAACCACCATCTTCGGCACTTTAAATATACTTATATAGTATAGAGGCAATGTCGGTAGTACCGAGTTCACCAACGTCACCCTCGCTGCAAACGACAAAGAGTTCTTCTTCCACCCTGCTAGACATAGTCTCATCCTATTAATCACCGGTTCCTATACTTTGCCATTCCTTGGGTTAATTCCAATCGGAATTCCCAAGTACTTGAACGACAATTGTGCCCTTAAACAACCCAACTCTCTTGCCATCTCCACAGCCACCTCATGCTCGATACCCACATCATACAAAGCTGATTTTGAGAAATTGATTTGCAGACCCGACCCATACTCAAAGCAAGTCAACACACGCTTCAAATTCCTTGCTACCTCAACACTACCTTGAATGAAAATTACAGTATCATCCGCAAACTGTAAGTGCGATAGGCGACAGTCCGCAGCAACACTCACCCCACGGATAAATCCCAATCTCTCTACATTCACCAAGAATTGGTGCAACGCCTCATAAATGATAACGAATAGAAGCGAAGACAGGGGATCCCCTTGCCGCAACCCCCTTTCCATTGCAAAATCTGTGGTGGCACTACCATTCACAAGAACCGATAATCTCGTCGTGCTCACAAAATTTAGTATCCATTTACGCCACACAACCCCAAAATTCATTCGACACATCACATCATCAAGAAACTCCCACTTGATACAGTCGTAAGCCTTCGCAAAGTCAATCTTCAACACCACACCCCCGTCACTAAAACGCCTCGTTCGAAGAGAGTGAACTACCTCGTTTGTTAATAAGATGCCATCGACAATTTGCCTCCCCTTTATAAAAGCTGATTGTTCCTCACTGATCAACGAGTGCAGAACCTTCTGAAGTCTACCAGCCAAAGCCTTAGCCACAATCTTGTATACAGAATTTAATAAACATATCGGCCTGAAATCCCTTACCACTTGCGGATTATCCTTCTTCGGAATGAGCACAACAAAAGTAGAACTAACCCCCTTTGGTAATGCTCCCGTTGCAAAAAATGTCTCAAACAACCTCATCAAATCTGCTTGCATAAACTCCCAACCATGCTTAAAAAACGAAAAACTAAAACCGTCGGCTCCCGGAGCTTTCGCACCATCACAACTCATGATCGCTTCCCTCACTTCCGATATCAAGAACCTCGCTTCAAGCATGTCGCAACATCCTTGCTCTAACCGATTGAATCGGACAGCAGCATCCAACGCCCCTTTGCATGGCTTACGTGCAAAATACTTCCGAAATTCCAAGTAAATGTGTCGTTTTAACCTCTCAGGATCCGACACCCACTTACCATTGATCCGCAAACCATGTATCATATTCCTCGCAACCCGAATTTTTGCCGTTCTATGGAAATAAGATGTATTTCGATCCCCCTCCCTAAGCCATAGTGCCCTTGACTTTTGCCTCCAAATCGACTCACGTAATTTATACAAACGCCATAATTCAATCTTAAGGCTACGAATTTCATCAGCTCGTTGCACGCCATCCCTCTCCTCCTCCACAATCTCATCCAACCTATCAATACGATCTGTCACCTCCCTAATTTTAGTGTCAACATTCCCAAAACACTCTCTATTCCACACACGCAAAAATTTCTTCAATTCCTTCAGCTTAGCATTTATCGACTGCCCCACATTCCCTGCAGAAATTCTGTCCCATTCCTTAGCCATTACTTCCACATTTTCCTTCCTCTCCAACCACACGTTTAGGAACCAGAAAGGTTGAGGTCCCCAATCACCTTCCTCACTAGTGAGCCGAATCGGCGTATGATCCGAAATCCTCAGAGGGAGATTCAATTGATACAACAACGAGAAGCGATCAATCCATTCGCGTGAAACCATAAATCTATCCAGTCGGCTAGCCTTATTCCCCGATCCAAACCACGTAAATCTTTTTCCCACTACCTCAATATCAAGCAATCCAGCATCCTCCACAAAATCATTGAACGCCTCAGTCCCCCTCGATGAGTCTACGCACCCACACCTCTCCTCGGCAACCCTTACCACGTTAAAATCACCCCCCACACACCACGGACCATCCATCGTCGCAATCAGCTCCCTTAACTCACACCAAACCAGCCCTTGTTTCTCCAAGACACATGGTGCATATACATTAACCATCCAGCATGTCCATCTCTCCTCCGTCCATTCTCCCTTGATTAACACAAAATGTCGAAACACTTTTGATTCCACCATCCGGAATTTAGCACAATCCCATATTAAAAGTAACCCCCCAGATCGCCCATATGAAGGTGCAAAAACAAAATCAAAATTATCCGAATACCATAATTTACCTATCAACTTCGCGGACAACAACTCAATCTTTGTTTCTTGTAGCATTACCATCTCGCATCGGTGTTGTCGCACCCTATCTCGCACTGCTCTTCTCTTCGCGACCGCACCCAATCCGCGAATATTCCACGACAACACCCGCATCACCGTTTGCTAGCTGGCCTGAACGCGCGACTCAATTATCCGTGCAATATCCTGCACTATAGCTTCTTCGTTACCCACCGTAGATGCCCCTATCAATTTTCCCAAGTCGAGCATTTCCTTCGCCTCCCTCAATACCGCCTTCTTCCTATTTATAAAATTAGAATCGGATAAAGATCCGTTAGCAACACCCGTGTTATCCTGAATCTTCTTCTTCGGTCTCCCTCTTGTCTTTTTTGCTAATTTCGTCTCTGCTTCAGACCTCTCCTCTGGATTTAAAACACTCAGAATGACATTCGATAGACTTCTACCTTTTCTAAGGGCTCCGTTATACTCTATAAATTTTACATCTGAGGCCCTCTCCTGGAGAGGCCCATCTGTATCCATCACCACTGCTGCCTCACATGACTTTGCAACCTCTACTGCCCCATCCGTATCCATCACCACTGCTGCCTCACACAACTTTGCAACCTTTACTATCTTATTTTCCAATTGTGCAGTATCCAGGCTTACGCGATCTCCATCCCCCTCCTTATGTAGCAATGCAATAGCCTCATCCGATACCCATGAATTCCCACCACTCGGTGTTTCAACTCGCAGGTCCTGTTGTTTTTCAAAATTTAGTACACTGTGGTCGCAAATGACAACCCCTTTCGAACATAGTTCCTGCTGAACATCTTGCTTGCCACCACTTGTAGCCACATTAGTGTTCCCTTCCAGTAAGCAATCCTGCACAAAAGATTGCAATAACGAATCCTCACTCTCATCCGTCGTGCGGATAGCAGTAGTTGCCTCAACATTCACACGCGAATTCGTTTCCGTTGTTGCATCCAATTCACTCTCTTCATCCTCCATGTCCGCGTGCACCAACACGCGTTCCCATTCTTGCACCCGTATGCTATAATATAATCCTTCGACCTCCAATTCCATAACCTCGTCAATCCGTTCGAACACATTAGTTTCAATGAGTATCCTACTCCGTTCAAATGACGACGTCGATATCGTCGTGTGATCCACTCTTAGCAAAGAGCCCCAAGCTTTAGCAATATTCTCAAACGTTTCTGTCGCCCATGCATGAATTGGAATCCCACTCATGGCTAACCACACCCTTCTCGTCGACATCTGGATATCTGGTGACCATGGGCGTAAATCCACAAACCATCAATCCAGTCCTGCACACGAAAGAATTTCTTTGCTGTCGCAGGATTCATTTGGCATTAGGAGGACCATTCTCCCCGTCAATTGCATGATCGAAAAGCCTCTAGCATTATTTTCATTTAATTCCATCGCTATTATGTCAATTGAGATCGAATTACGCCTCCATCCTACAACACAAATTTTCAAAATTTCCAATTTGTCGCCATCGATCGCCCCTTGAATCCTCCTCGTCTGTCGTTGATTCTTTGCAGGATTCACACTCCCACTCTCCTCTCGGTCGTCTTTAAGCTTCTCCTTTCCCAACTTTGTTTTTTTCCCCGTCGAGGATTGGGGAATTTGATCATCCAATCGTTTCTTACGCCAAAATGAATCCCTCATTCCATCCCTAGCAAAAATCACCGTGATCAGCGATCCATATAAACGGAATCCATTCAATCTCTCGATTACTCTATTCGCATCTTGAATACTCTCCATCCGTACGAAACCGAACCGTGCTCCATCCCTTCCCCTTTTCTTAGGAATGAAGACATCAACCACCACTCCATGCCTATCAAAGACTTGCCACACCCCTTGCCAGTGCAATTGCGGCGGTAGATTCGATACGAATAGGGTCCATACCCGACGGCTGCCGTTCCTCTCGTTTTCTCGCCTATCCATCAAGTACTCTTGGTTGTTTATTGTTTATGTACACATGCATCATCATCATAGAGAGGTGTTGGTTATTTAATTAATTTGATAGAAAAACCTTCGTCATGGCCAAAAGAGTTCAGTGCTTATTAGAGAAAAATGATGATGTTCGAAAATGGTCAGCAAACACCCAGAGAAGGAGAGGCGATAGTATACTAGCAAGACCAAATGAACAATTCTCAGGATACATTCACCTTCAGCTTAAGCAGAATGACACTCGAGAATTAGCGAAGATTTGGGGCTAGTGGAAAACTGATCAGAGAAAAATGTTGTATGACGCATATGGAGACATAGCCTATTTGCTGCAAGTGCACGCAGATAAAGGGCTGGTACGGGCTATGGCACAATTTTGGAACCCTTTATACAACTGCTTCACATTCAATGGGGAAGACATGACCCCGATGATAGAAGAGTATGCGGCACTGCTCCATCTAAGGAAAGTGCATGAGTTCGAAATTTATGTGAAAGAGGCTCAACCTAAGACATACAAAGAGAAGCTTATGACTTTGACTGGGACTAGCATGTCATGGGTGGAAGCCCAGTTTCAAGGTAAAGGGGAAGCGAAGCCATCGCCTGGGATAGACTTTGGGGATTGATCCATTCTCATCCTGATATGAGAAAGCAGGTTGATATCTTTGCCTTAGGGATTTATGGCTTGATCATTTTTCCTAAAGTAGTCAGACACATTGAAGCATCAGTGATAGATTTATTTGGAGAGCTCGAGTCAGGACTTAATCCAGCTCCGGCTATTTTGGCGGAGACCTTTCGATCCCTTAATTTCCTAAAAAGGCATGGAGGCGTATATTTTATAGGCTGTGCAGAACTCCTCACTGTATGGATGCACAATCACTTGGGGGCCAAGAGGAAGTTTTCCAGACGCGTACATACTCCACATTATTCACCATTACGGGAGTTTTTAACAGAAGAGACGAAAAAAGAAAAAAAATGTCGGGAGAATGGGAATCAATCTTGTGAGACCTGAGGTTGGAGGACATTACTTGGCGGGTTTATTGGTTGGACTATAATTATATCTTGTACAAGTGTCGTGCCTTCGATTGGGTCCCTCTTCTTGGTATTTGGGGTGCAACTGGATATGCTCCTCTATTGGTATCGAGGCAATATGTATCGTTATAGTTTTCCCAGCCACGAGGGGATTAAGGTTATGTGAGTTCGTCTTCAAGGGTGAAAAGTCTAAAAAGCAAATTCTTGAGATAGCCAGAGCTTGGGCTCACCCATATCAAGCCAGGTTTGGACCTCTAAGGCTTACTTCAGATTACCAAATTTGGAGGACGAGGAGGAAAAATTGCAACATCCCACCACCTAGCCAAGGGAATGCTCCAACTTTAGAGGAACGATTCAGAGAAATACCGACTGAAGCTGATATTGTTAGACAGGAGTGTGAGGAGGAGAAGAAGGCGTTGAACAAAAGAATCGCTGAGCTAGAAGCCAAAAACGAAGAGCTAGACTACAATGTTACATATTTTAAAAATCAATCAAAGGGGTTTGAGAAGCAGCTGAACATTGTGAGTGCATATTTAAAAGACCTACAAGGGGACTATAGGGGACTTCAAGAGAAGATAAGGAATGCCAACTTGCACAAAACTTCACAAGAATGGGAGCAGGAGATTCGTGATCGAGAGAATGATACGAAGCACTGTATAAAGTTATTGAAAGCCAAAGAAAATCGAGTGGAAGAACTTATAGCTAATTTGCAAGCAGCCCAACGGACAAATACGACAACCCTTAATGATCTCATGGTTAGTCGCGTTCAGAACCAAGAATTGCAAGAACATCTAGCATCTCTGCAAGGGATTCTTCAAATCTACCAGCGACAAGACTCAGTGATTGAGCTTGAAAAGGCGCAAGTTGAAAATGAGAATTTGAAGGAGTTGGTAATAGCATTAGAGAGTTCACTGCAACAACATAGAGACTTGATAGACGATATTCAAAGGGATTCTAAACTTAGCGAGGAACAGTGGGACCTACGACTTCGGTTTGTAAGGGGTGATATCAAGGTGAGAAAAGACTTGATGAGGGAAGCACTCACTCAGATCCGGAAGATAGCTGAGCACATTACCGATTTGGCCAAGGAAGCAGGGTGGTTGAAGTTTTGGATCAATCCCTCGACACACTTTGCAAATGAATGGAAGGAGTTTTTGGGAAAAGTTGAGAAATTGGGAGATCAAGCTAAGCGATACCGTCGAGTTTGGTGTTAATTTATTTTTTTCTTGCGATTAAAAACGTTGATTGGAGATTTTTTTCTTTCTTTTTTTGGGATATTATATTTTATCTTTGGATGTTAGTGGATGATTTTTTTATTATTTTGGTGGATGGATTAGATTTTTCTTTTCAGTTATTTAATAAAAGTTTTTTTCTTTCGGTTTGTGCGAATATTCTTCTATCCTATTAATTTTCTAACCAACACCTAGTTGCATTCATTCTTGCATTCATCATTACACATTACATTTATATAATGTGTTTCATATGCATTAACATTAAATAAAACACTAATCCATGAGAGTTCAATATTAGTGATACTGGAAACGAAGGACGATCAAAGCAGCCATCCTCACTACACGCGATTCAAGGCTAGAAAAATTGAAGAGAGACTCTAGAAGCTAGAAAAATTTCAAGAACAAGCCATTCAGGATGTAAAGGGCTTGAGGGATGACATAGGAAAAGGTCAAGAGACTTTTCTAAGAAAATTAGAGGATAAGCTATCACTGTTGTTATCCAAAGCAACAAGCGCTGAAAAAGGAAAAACTCATGAAGTTCACGAGGAAGATTCATCTTTACCTTTTGGATCAAAAGAAGCACATCCTCGGTTTGTGTTCTCTGCTGGCGGACTAGAATCAAATGTCCATAACCAAGCAAATATTCATGGTGCTTCTGGTTCAAACATGTGGGCAAGCACAATCAAACCAGAATTCCCAAATTTTGACGACCTTGGTGAGTTGGAAAAATTGAAGAAAGTTCAACCCAAATTTTTTTGGTATAAATGATGACAAGTTCAAGTGCTTGGAGGAAAGAATCAAAGCTATGGAAGGTATTGATGCCTTCATTGGGACAGATGTAATGGAGCTGGGCTTGGTCCTTGATCTGATTTTACCCCTAAAATTCAAAGTGCTAGAATTAGAGAAATTTGATGGCACGAGCTGTCCTAATGCCCACCTTACCAAGTTTTGCCGTAAAATGACGGGATACAAGAATGATGATAAATTGTTAATTCATTGCTTTCAGGACAATTTAGCTGGGTCTGCCATGCGATGGTATAATCAGTTGAATAAGGCCCAAATAAGCACATGGAGAGACTTAGCACGTGCTTTCAAAGAACAATACAAGCATGTCCTGGACATGGTACCTGATCGTTTGACACTCCAAAACATGGAAAAAAAACCACAATGAAACGTTCCGACAATATGCCCAACGGTGGAGGGACATGGCTGCACAAGTCCAACCACCATTACTTGAGAAAAAGACGACAACCCTCTTCATTAATTCCTTGGAGTCAACATACTATGAGAAGCTTGTTGGTAGTACCACTAGAGACTTTGCTGATCTAGTGACAGCAAGTGAAGCAATTGAGCGTGCTATTAAAAGCAGGAAACTTAGCAGTCTTGAGGCTTCAAAAAAATCATATACCAAAAAGAAAGAGAATGAAATTAATGTTGTTGGAGATAATGGGCATCCATATCCCAGATATCAATCATCACCACAATTTGTGTATCATACGGGATATTCGAAACCCACTACAACCTCTCCAAGTCAAGAAAAACAATCGCAAGGAGGGCCCAAGCCATCAAGGACTAATACGGAAAGACAATCTTTCACGCATATTCCAATTTCTTACAAAGTGTTATATGCTAAATTATTAGAAGAACGATTGATATCCCCCCGTCTTTCTCACACCGTCGCAACCGCCATACCCAAAATGGTACGATCCTTCTGCACATTGTGAGTTCCATGTTGGAATCCCCGGTCATACAATCGAAAATTGTCCAGCTCTCAAAAGAAGGGTTCAGAGCTTGATTAATCAAAATATCATTCAATTCAACACACCAGAGGGGCCTAATGTCGCTAATAACCCTCTACCAACACATGAAGAACCAAAGGTTAACGCTGTGATGAGAGATGGTGAGTTTAAGATTAAGACACGCTTATCTGAAGTGCAATCACTGTTAAAGTGGGTTTGAAAGAAATTGGCAGAAAGAGGATTGGTGAGTTCTAATCGTGGAGCTGTTGTGACTAGTAAGGGTGATTTCTGTGAATTTCACGGTGACATAGATCTTGAGATTCAACATTGTGATGAGTTCAGAAAGATTGTCCAGAAACTGATGGACAATAAAGAAATATAGTTTTTCGAAAAGAGTCAAGAAATTAGGGATGTTTTTACAGTGGATGGACAATCGTCCAAAAAGGGTGGTGGGGCTAAACGACCTTTTGTGATTAATTGGCCTAGAATGCACGAAGAAGAATCAGAGAAACCTCTACCTCGATTGGTGATCGAGACCCCATCTCCTTTCCCATATAAGAGTAATCAACAGGTGCCATGAATTTATGATTGTAACATGACTGTTACGGGGAAAGAGGATTATGAAATTGCGGCTGCAGGAATTAGTGGAGTTGGGAACTCCACTCGAAGTGGAAGATGTTACTCCCCTAAAATTGCAAAATCGGTGGAGATAAGAGATGTTGAGCAAAAGGACAAGTTCCCACTGATTTGAGAAAAACTAGAAATTAATGAACCTGTAAAAGAGGAAGAAGCACGTGAATTCCTGAAGTTCATCAAACATAGTGAATACAGTGTGGTTGAACAATTACACAAAGAACCAAGTCGTATATCTGTGTTATCTTTGTTGTTGAGTTCGGAGCCCCACAGAAGTGCTTTGCTAAAAGTGTTGAACCAAACATTTGTCCCAAATGATGTTTCAATGGATAAGTTGGATAGATTGGTAAATAATCTACATGCCGACAGTTTCATCTCTTTTAGTGGGGATGAAATTCCTCTTGAAGGTATGGGGCTCGTCAAAGCATTGCACATAACTACCTATTGCAATGGACATATACTACCTCATGTTCTGGTCGACAATGGATCTGCTTTGAATGTCATGCCCATGACCACATTAAATAGGCTTCCAGGGGATAAGGCTCACACGAGACCTTGTCATACAATCGTAAGGGCATTTGACGGAACCAGGAGAGAAGTCGTGGGGAAGATTGACATCCCACTTCTGATTGGTCCAACTACGTATAACGTAGAATTTACTGTTATGGACATCACACTTGCTTATAATTGTCTGTTGGGACAACCCTGGATTCACGCAGCTGGAGCAGTACCTTCAACGCTTCATCAGAAAGTTAAGTTTGCAATTGAGGGGCACCTTGTAAGCGTTAGCGCTGAGGACGATATCATTGCATCTGCATCAACGAAAGCTCCATACATTGATGTGGATGAAAATGCAGTCGAGTGTACATTTCGATCACTCGAATTCGTGAATGCTACTTTTGTTGCTGAAGTAAATTAGATCCCAAAACCCAAACTCTCAAAGAATACTATGATGGGAATACGACTCACTGTTGGGAAAGGAGCCGAATTAGGAAAAGGACTTGGGAAATATTTGCAAGGGATGCATACGACGATACAACCATTTCTGAAATATGATCGAAGCGGTGTTGGATTCCAACCAAATCCACGTCAAAAGATGAAGCAAATTTTGAAAATGAGAGCAAAGAGAAGGGCCAGACTGATTGGCCAGAGTATCGAATGGGAATTGATGGTATTTCCCCATATTTTTGAAACCTTTGTGTCCAGGGGACACATTCATTCTAAAAAGGAAAAAGAAATCTTACTGGCACCTCTAGAGAGGTTCGAAGAACTGAGCATAAATCCTATAGGGGAAGAGGAAGAAATCGCAGAAAATCGGTCAAAGATTCGCCCGTGTCCTCCGGGTTGTGTCTTGAATAACTGGACCGCTTTGAACTCCCTATTGTTTTTAAATCTTTATCAGAGTAATGCTCGAAACTCGCCCCGCTACTTAAGCCCGAAAGTAGTGGAGATTTATTGTAAGGGCCCCCATTTAGGCATCAGTTTATCAATTCAATAAATGAATGCATTTTCCCTTTCAATCTGGTCTCATTGTTTGTCCATTCTTTTCTTTTGTTCACTTGTTCCATTACATTTAAACACTCTACACTTCCCTTTCTTGTGTCTTGTATATATATATTTCCTCTTACACATTTGCAGGCCTTTAGATATCAATTGCACGAATAATATTGCTTCGAGCTCAAAAGTCGACTTTGAACAGACTATATGCTTAGGAGAGCATGAGTCCGCCGAAAACTATGAGGAACGTGAATTATCTCATGGTCTACTTAGACTAATTGAGCATGAGAATAAACAAATTCTTCCTCACCAAGAACCAATGGACACAGTGAACTTGGGAACTCAGGACGACAAGAGAGAGATAAAGATCGGTACTTTCATATCTTCAGATACAAGAGATAAACTCATCTCCCTACTCCAAGAATTCAAGGATGTGTTCGCCTGGACCTACCAAGATATGCCCGGATTAAACATAGATATTTTAACGCACGAACTTTCGTTGAAGCCAGAATGCAAGCCTGTACAACAAAAGCTTAGAAGAATGAAACCATAAATGTTACTTCAGATACGAGAGGAAGTAAAGAAACAATATGATGCTAGATTTTTGCAAGTGGCCAAATATCCAGAATGAGTAGCTAACATTGTTCCGGTACCAAAGAAAAATGGAAAGGTGCGAATGTGTGTTGACTACCGTGATCTTAATTGTGCTAGTCCTAAGGATAATTTTCCTCTACCACATATAGACACGTTGGTAGACAATACAGCAAAACATCACTTGTTCTCATTCATGGATGGTTTCTCAGGCTATAATCAAATCAAAATGTGTCCCGACGACATGGAGAAAATTACATTTGTAAAAGAATGGGGCACATTTTGCTACAAAGTGATGCCTTTCGGTCTGAAAAATGCAGGGGCAACATATCAGAGGGCCATGGTGACATTGTTCCATGACATGATGCATAAAGAAATAGAAGTTTATGTGGATGATATGACCGCCAAGTCTCGAACAGAAGAAAAACACATCATAAATCTCAGAAAACTCTTTGAATGTTTGAGGAAATTTCAATTGAAGCTAAATCCTGCAAAATGCACCTTTGGAGTTGCTTCAGGCAAATTGTTGGGTTTTATCGTTAGCAAGCGAGATATTGAGGTAGATCCTGATAAAATCAAGGCCATCCAAGAGCTTTCGCCTCCTCGTACTCAAAAGGAAATTCGAGGCTTTTTAGGACGTTTAAATTATATTTCTCTGTTCATCTCTTAATTAACCGATAATTGTGATCCCATCTTCCGGCTCTTAAGAACATAATACAGGCGTATGAGACTCATCATGTCAGGAGGCCTTTGATAAAATTAAGCAATATTTCTCAAATCCTCCTATATTAGTTCCTCATGTATCAAGCAAGCCTTTGATTTTGTATCTAGCTGTATTTGAGAACTTTATGGGTTGTGTATTGGGCCAACACGATGAAACTGGGAGAAAAGAGCGTGCTATCTACTACCTCAGCAAAAAATTTACCGATTCTGAATCGATATACTCTTCTATCGAGAAATTATGTTGCGCATTAGTTTGGATCTAGTTTGGACGGCTCGCAGGCTTCGTCAATACATGCTATACCATACAACATGGTTGATTGCAAAACTAGATCCAATAAAATACATGATGGAATCACCAGGCTTATCAGGAAGAATGGCTCGATGGCAAATTTTACTTTCTGAATACGATATTGAGTACGCAAATCGGAAAGCCATCAAAGGTAGTGCTATTGCGGACTTCTTAGCTAGTCGTGTTTCTTCTAAGTATGAACCTTTGAGTTTTGAGTTTCCTGACGAAGACCTAATGTGCTTAACTACTAGTGAAGAGGAACTAACTGGTAGGAAACCTTGGAAAATGAATTTTGACGGAGCTTCAAATGCATTTGGGCATGGAATTGGGGAAGTTTTAGTGTCTCCCAAAGGGAATCATTATCCTTTTACGGGTTGACTGAATTTTGAGTGTACCAATAATATGGCAGAATATGAAGTGTGTATAATGGGACTTCGTGCGGCAATCCAGCAAAAAATTAAAGTCCTAAAAGCATACGGTGATTCATCGTTAGTGGTTTATCAACTTCGCGGAGACTGGGAAACCAAAGATACAAAATTGATTGGATACCGAAAGCTAGTCCTTGAATTAATAAAAGGGTTCGAGGAGATATCTTTCCATTACCTTCCCCGAGAAGATAACCAAATAGCTGATGCATTGGCAACTTTGGCTTCTATGTTTAAAGCAAATAGAGAAGATGATATAATGTCCATACAAATGAGTATTTATGATTCACCCGCCAGTTGTTATACCATCGAAAATAAGGTAGATGATCACCCTTGGTATTACGATATTTTACAATATATCAAGTATCAAAAATATCCCGAGGGGGCGAATGATGTGAATAAAAGAACAATTCGAAGAATGGCAGCAGGGTACGTCCTTAACGGAGAAATTCTATACAAAAAAGGGAGCGACCAAACGCTGCTCAGATGTGTAGAAAATCATGAGACAAAAAAGATAATTGAGGAAGTTCACGAGGGAATTTGCGGAATTCACGCAAATGGCCTTAGTATGTCTAGGCAAATTATGAGGTTGGGTTGTTACTGGGTATCTATGGTAGAAGATTGAATCAACTTCGTTTGGAGATGCCATAAATGTCAAATTTATGGAAATAAAATTCATGTGGCATCTTCACCTCTTCATGTTATAACGGCTCCGTGGCCATTTTCAGCGTGGGGCATGGAGTGATAGGACCGATTACGCCAAAGGCATCAAATGGAAATCGTTTCATTTTTGTGATGATTGATTATTTTACCAAGTGGGTGGAAGCTGCTTCGTATGCAAATGTAACCAGATCGACAATATACCAGTTCCTAAAAAAAGAAATCATTTGTCGGTATGGTCTACCAGAAAGAATTATCTCTGACAATGCTTTAAATCTGAACAACCAAATGATGACGGAAGTGTGTGAGCAGTTCAAGATAAAGTATCATAAATTAGCACCCTATCGCCCAAAAATGAATGGGGCCGTCAAAGCAGCCAATAAAAATATCAAACGAATCGTGGAGAAAATGGAAATAACATACAAGGACTTGCATGAGAAATTACCTTTTGCCTTGCTAGCGTATTGTACATCCGTGCGAACGTCTACGAGGGCAACTCCATATTCTTTAGTTTACGGAACGGAGGCAGTATTACTGATTGAGGTTGAGATTCCATCTCTTCGGGTCTTAATGGAACTTGAGTTGGACGAAGCTGAATGGATTCAAGTTAGATATGACCAGTTGAATATGATAGAAGAAAAAAGATTGAAAGTAATTTGCCATGGGCAGATGTACCAAAAGCGAATGATTCGAGCTCACGATAAGAAAGTCTGACCAAGAACGTTTCGGAAAGGGGATTTGGTTCAAAAAAGAGGTTACCTACGCAGAGGGATTTTCGAGGAAAATGGATGCCAAATTGGGAAGGGCCGTTTGTTGTGAAAAAGCTTTTTCTGGTGGGGCATTAATCTTAACCGAGATGGATGTGAATGAATTATCCAATCTTGTGAATTCTGACTCGGTGAAGAAATATTATGCTTGAATTCATGACATACCAAGAGGTGAAAACCCGAAAGGGCCCTGTTGGTAAAACAAAAAAAAAAGAGAAAAGAAAAAAAGCCAAGAGGTGAAAACTCGAAAGGACCCTGTTGGTAAAAAAAAGTAAAAAAATGAAAAAAGCCAAGAGGTGAAAACCCGAAAGGGCCCTGTTGGTAAAAAGGTAAAGAAAAAAAGAGAAATACCAAGACTCGAGAAGACCCTAATGGTAAATAGTGAGATGAAAACCCGCAAAGGGCGTCTGGGAATCAATAGAAGATTCAAGGTCAGAAACTCAAGAATGGTTCAAGAATGATCAAGGGAAAATCTACATGTCTTCAGATGTTGTCCAAAAACTCAAGCTTTACTGGGCAAAGGTCATAATCAGAAAAGATTCTTGAGCGAAGTAGCAATGGAGTCCTCACAATTGATATTTAGGGGCATTTTCTTTCCTTTTTTTTGTTTTTTTTGTTTGCCTTTGACCTTTGTTGTCTTAGACATTGTCATCAGGTGTCAAGGCTCAGACTATTTTCGTTTAATAAGAGGAAATTTTCAATTTTCTTGCTACCTTGTGTTTCCTTGTACTTGCCATTGGGATATTTGTGCATTCTTTCGTTAATTGGTAAACTCGTTACTTTACCTAATGGGTTCAATATATTTTGATGTTCGATGCATTACTCAAAAAAAGAGATTTTAGAACACAATAATACTAGAAAATGCTCACGAACACCATTTCTGATAAATAGAAAGGAATGGATTCAAGAGGCATGATATGAGGCAGAAAGAAAAAGTACAAGGACTTTGATCTCAACGAAAATAAATCCAGAACTTAAAATACATACAATTTTCATGCATTTAGAATAGTAGAGCATTTTGCATGTAAGATAAATACATTAGAAACATGTGCATTTTTTTATCAGGACAGGTTGACAGGAATGTCACTAATCACCTTCGAGATGAAGTACCATGATTCGCCTTCAAGATGAAGTACCGTCAAATTGCCTTCAAGATGAAGTGTCGTTATATGCTTCCAAGAAAGAATGATGTTAATCGTCTCCAAGAGGGAATACTATGATTCGCCTTCAAGATGAAGTGCCACCATTTGCCTTCAAAATGAAGTGTCACCATTTGCCTTCAAGATGAAATGCCACCAATCGCCTTCAAGATGAAGTGCCATCAATTGCCTTCAAAATAAAGTGCCTTCAAGATGAAGTGCCACCAATCGCCTTCAAGATGAAGTGCCATCAATTACCCTCAAGATGAAATGCCACCAATCACCTTCAAGATGAAGTGCCATCAATTGCCTTCAAGATGAAATGTCGATGTATGCTTCCAAGAAGGAATGCTGTTAATAGCCTCCAAGAGGGAGTGCCATGATTCGCCTCCAAAAGAGAGTGCCATTACCACTGGAAAAAATGTTGCTTCTGGTCTTTGCTTCATTCCTCTCATTCGAGCAATGAGAAAAGAGGGGCAGATGTACACACCAAATTTTACTTAGAGCCTAACGTACAGCCCGGATACGGTCCAACAAGCTTAATAAAATCCAAAAAAAAATGAAAAAGAAAAACCCAAACAATAAAAATTATGAAAAATTCAGAAAAATAAAAAAAATGGAAAATAATGCGAAAATAAAAAAAAAACCCTAATCTCACTTTGAAAATTTTAGTCCGCCGCCCGTAAGAGTCCACAACCATGAGGACTCATCTACTTGCACAACAATCCCGTTTCTTGCGCTCTACACAGATGTTCTAGCTTATCCCAACGGTTCCCCTATGAATCCGGGAAGAAAAGACTTGAAAAACCCTAATCTCGGCCTATAAATAGGAACTCCGAAAATCTGAGAAGGCAGAGAGAAAATTTGGAGAAAATTAGAAAAAGGACTAGTGAATCTAATGGAAAATTTGAGCAAAGTTGAGAAAGCAAGGAGAAGAAAATAACCTCGTTCCACGGCGGCCGGCGAGATCATAACGGTGGAAGAGCCCACGAGTTCGTCGGAGTTAACATATCGAGAAAGTAGTCCGATCCAACAACGAATCCACGAGCTAGAGAAAGGTATGCTTGTAGCTTGAGTTTTAGATTTTTTTTTCCGACTTGATTCGTGCTTGAAAAAATAACTTTGGGTTTTATTTTCAAAGGAAAATAAATAAGAGGAGAGCAAAGGATGAAAAGAAATGAAAAACCTGTTTTTTTCTTTTTCTCTGTATAAAAATGAATAAAAGGAACATGATACCCTCTAAACCGTGTAAACGATAGATGATTATTGAAAACGTAAAAAGAATTTACTCTCCTCTAAATTGCCTGACAACTCATTTAGTGAGCATTGAAAATTGCATTGAATAAAGAAAACACGCAAACTCCTCTGACATTTCCTGCACCACCAATTTCAATTTAGGGGTTAATTATGCCCTAGGTCCCTCCTTTACTTTAGGTTCTTTTATATTTTAGGTTTAGTTAGTTTTTTGTATGAGCTTCAATATTTAGATTCTTTTAATTAGGTCCTTAATTATCATAATTAATTGGATGATTAAATAACGAACAATTCACTTAGGTTGTCCTGGTTAATTTATTTTTCCCCTTTTAAAGTGGACGATTAATTATTTAATTGGACTTAAAATTGAGTTTAATTATAAATTAGTCTTAAAATTGTGCAAATAATGTTATTTGATCCTAAAAGATGTCTGATTAATAATTCGCTTAATTTTTTAATTAATTTATAATTAAACTCAAGGTTATGGTTTCCAAAACAAATATTAATATTCCATTTGTTTTTTTATATTATTTTTTTAGCATGTTTATTTTTTTTGTTAATTTATTCAATTTATTTGCATATTTTCGTCGTGTATAATAATGCTATTAACCCTACCTTTGAAGCCTTTTAGACAACACAACCCCTTTAGGTACCAATTTTGGGCGTTGTTGGGGTGCTATAACCTTCCCCACACATAACCGACTCCCGAGCCCAACCTGACTCCGATTCAGACGCAGACCAGTTTTACAAGTTTTCGGTCATACCCAATCTAAAATGACCGATGGCGACTCTAAACAATGGAGAGCCTGTGAAGGCCCAATTAATTTCGACTCGGACTAAAAACGGCTTCGACATGTATAGTTAACCCTAATTTTTTTCCTCCCCAATAGTGTTGAGTTGTGTGGGGCTTGATTCGTTCAACCGATAAGGCTCACCAAGTGGTGAAGAGGTGGATTTTTGGGTGGAAGGGTTGTGGAAGCTAAAATGTAAATTGACACAATGATTTATAGTGGTTCAACCTTCTAACCAAGGTCTACATCCACTACCTTAGCTCCCCACTAAGGATTTCCAATCAATCCACTATTGATTCGTCCCCTTTTCTAGGCTTAGGGGGTAACCCTTATACACAATCAAGCTTTCTACCCAAAGCCTTGATTGAAACCCTCTCTTTCAAAGAGAAACAAGAAGCAAACTTAAAACCCTCTAATAGGTGTTTGTTTGCACAATTAAGCACTCACCCAAAACCTAAAACACTTGAGCGAATTTGATAATTTTGGCTCACTAGTGTTTGTCTATACAATAAATGACAATTTAAGGTCTAAGACAATTTTTGATCATTTGATGTTTGACAATATGAGCATTAGCCTTTACTTGATGCTTGGAGGTCCCTTTTATACTCCTTGATGAGTTTATAGCCGTTGCTAGCCGTTGGGATTGAAATGGAGCCGTTGAGGACTTTAATTCCCACCATAAATGCAGTTCTGTAGCTCCCCGTTTTGAAACGCTCGAACCCGTTTCGAAACGCCCTTTAAGTAGAAAGAGCCGTTGCAGTCTGACGTGGACCCGTATCGAAACACCCGTTTCGAAATGCCTAGTCCTGTATCGAAACGACATGCATTTAAATGTTAGTTGGGAAATAGCCGCTGGGGTTTATGACCGTTGTGGTCAATGCCACGTAGGCATATCGAAACGGCAGAGCCCGTTTCGAAACGCTGGGCAAAATCCTCATCCAGGGTCAGCCCGTTTCGATACCCGTATCAAAACGTTTTTGCTACTGGAATCCCCTGTTTCGAAACACCTTAGGGCGTTTCGAAACGCCTGGATGATTTTGTAAAGTTTGGCTTTGAAAAACATGTAAGACCCTTTTAAAAACTTCCCTAAACATAATTTCAAGTTGTTTGGACTTTGGAAATGTTTTAAATACTTTTTAAATCAGTCCAAAACATTTTTCAATTATTATATCAAAACATTAGTTCTACAAATAGTTTCTAAGAAGGTACCCAATATATCCATCCCTCAAGTGGCGAAGGGCCAAGGACTCGACATGGCTTGCAGAGACTCCGCAAGCGTCCTAGGAATGAGGTAATGCTTTTGACAAGGTTTACACTTGGTGACAATGTCTAAGGCAATCTTATGGATAATAGACCAATAAAAGCCCTATCGGAGGACTTTATGCGCATTTAACTTGAGTATGGGTGTAGCTCGAGTAGGCTATGTATTATATGAGCGCCTTTCCTCTGTCTCTAATTTCTACGGAGGCGGCCAGTCTTGATAGGGCGCATCTACGAGGGTATTTCCAATTCGAGTGATTTGTTGTAGATCAATTTTTTTCCAATTTGCCCGTTACACTAGTGGCAACGAATGATATAGTAGGAGGTTGTCATCTCTTACTTCATATTCGCTTGTCACTTGTTTGGCTACCAATCGGGAGTTAGTGTAGATTAAGAGGTGTTGTACACCTAGAATCAATGCTAGCTCTAGTCCTGCCATTAATTATTCGTACTCCGCAACATTGTTTGAAGCATCGAAATCAAAAGAGACATTGTACTGCCACTATTGTCCTGAAGGATCTGGCAGTAGGATCCAGACCTCTATACCATCTGTTTTGGTAGACCCATCAACGAACAGAGTCTATTGAACTTTCGGAAAGGGATTTGTCAAATTTTCTGTTATACGGGTTTGGCCATGTTGCGTAGTAAAGAAGGTACTCGTAGACGCATGAGTATGCCTGCTACGAATGGAAGTTGTGAAAGATCACTTTGCAATAAAATTTGATAAAACT
Organism: Hibiscus trionum; assembly: GCA_030270665.1. Lineage (NCBI taxonomy): Eukaryota > Viridiplantae > Streptophyta > Magnoliopsida > Malvales > Malvaceae > Hibiscus > Hibiscus trionum. The sequence goes on from BSYR01000018.1 coordinate 6,880,442, forward strand.
TGGGGTTTAATGGCTCATCTTGTGATGAATTTGATCCTAAATTCAATGAGTTTGATGCTCCACTTGAAAATTCTTTTAGAGGATTTTATATGCTAAAAGGGCTCTTTCAAGGGCTGATCGGTCAATATTTAGATGAGGAAGGCTTGAAAATATTATCAGAGTTTCCTGGCAGCTACTACCAACGCAAAGATGATTTTCTGCATTCTTCATTAATTGATTTTCTCGTTTTGTAGGACTTTACTAACATAGTATAGGGGGAGTTGGCTTTGTTCTGCCTCTTTGACGAGGAATGCTTATATCGTCTCATCAGAAGTGGCTAAATAGATAAAGAGTTTATCTCCTTCTCGCGCAGACGTTAAGAGTGGAAGAGTGCTAAGATACTTCTTTAACTCCTCCAAGGCAATATGGCATTCATAATTCCATTGGAAAGGCGTGAAGCATAGGTTTTTGAAGAAAGGGAGGCATTTCTCAGCCATTTGGGAGACGAATCTATGCAGAGCGACGATTCTCCCCCTCAGCCTTTGTACATCTTTAACCTTAACTAGAGATTTAATCTTGAGGATGTCTATAATTTTCTCAAGATTAACTTTGATCTTTCTGTCCAATATTAAGAAACCCAAAAATTTTAACACCCCATTCCCGGCCTGGTCAGGAACCGGGTTGAAGCGTGTTACCAGTGAACAGTACGGTAATCGGTGTGATGAAATTTCAATTTATTAACAATGTTTAATCAATATTACACAAACAAAACATTACCAATATACATATTAGTCCAATTCATTCATAAGAAGACCACAATTAACCATTTAGGATCATTTCACAACTGTTACAAGTTTTAGGGACTATTCTGTAAAACTAACAAACTAGAGGTCCTTCGGTGCAATAAATATTACCACAATGAAATTTAATACAACATTAACTAGCCTGTAAATTTTCATACAATATGGAGCCCTTTAACTCATTCAATTTAATCTTGCAAAATACAGTGACCAAAATGTAAACAATGCAGACCTTCAGATTAAGCTTTTTAACCACTTTAACTAACTCCATATCGAAACGCTCAAGGTTGTTTCGATACGGATGAACGATGATCAACCTTGTTGACTTTTCCTCTTTGATCGTATCGATACGGGCAAGCCATGTATCGGTACGAGTTGACTCCATTTGACTTTGACCCGTTTCGATATGCTATGAACTCGTATTGAAACAAGGAATTCCAGAGACAAAATGTTTTGGAACGACCCTAGACCGTTTCGATACGCCCTGATCCCTGGGTTCAATTATGCTTAACCGTATCGAAACGTCATCACCCGTTTCGATACGGCCTGACCTGTAATGACAGATTCTTGCTGGTTTTTATTCGATTTACCCTACCAATCGATGTCCAAATGCAGTGAAACTTTATACACAATATTCCAATGATATAAACTATTGTCATGCCAATTTTCATCATCATTCGAATACGTTTACTATGTTTTCACCTTTTTAGGCCAAGTATGCATTTTAAGTCAATTTCAAGCAAACCCAACGAGTCATTTACGACACTTTATCCACAAACATCACATAGTCTTTATACACATAACAAAACATCGTCATCAACTACTTTAACTACTTTGCCACCATTCTAGGAGTTCAAAGGGACAAAAGTACTTTACATTGAGCCCGTGGTGACTTGCCAAACTTCCAGCTAATCCCGATCTTGATCTGATTCTTTCCTTATCCTGAAATGTATGGACAAGGAATGCATTAGACTTACATAGTCTAAGTGAGGTAGCCAATAACAATAAATGTACTTGGTGTACTATCATGCTTTGATGACAATCATAACATCAGCTATACAATGATCATGGCATACTCTCAAATCACGTTGGAACATAGTATTAATAATCAATTCATCAACAACAACATCTCAATATTATGACAATGCAATATCAATAATCATCATCAATGACAACATCAATAATCAATATTCTTCCTTGGATCGATTTCAGCCGTATTTGGATACACGAATTCCACCACTACACCAACGATGAACAATATGGTACAATATCCTCCACTACACCGTTTTGACCAACACACATCACATCCCTCCACTACACCGTATAATCTCCGTACCACTGAGCTCATGAATTCTATGGCATGCCAATTGTATCCAATACTTTGATCCCAAGGTCCGATAATAATAGCTCAATATCAATGATTCAATGACAATAGTTCGATATCAATGATTCAATAAAAATATCTCATCAATAGTAATAGGCAATAGCAATAAACACATGTCAATGATTTTTGCATGGCAATGCTTCAATGATTTCCATAACAATAATAGCAATGCTATGGACGATGAATTAATGCAATACTTACAAATTTTACCAATATGGTTTTCAATGATACTTTACACAAAGCCCCTTTTAATTCAATAGTTAGTAATCATACGAAATCAATAACAATAAATTTGGAAAGGCTCCTCGCCTAATTCCGAGACTCCAACTATAGTCACCTTGACAAATCCGAAGCTCTAAGGCTCTCGGATGGCGACACCCTTATTCCTAGCTTTCGATGGAGATCTTGGATTAGTCTTTTCCACTTCTTGAGCTAGGAAAAACAATAAGGAATCATTAGAATCAATATAACAATATCAATACTTGAATAGCCATTAGCCATAGACAAAACCTATCTTTAAGCTTGAAATTGATTATCTAATAATCAAGAGAATCGATGATTGACTTGGGGCTTCCACTTACCCGATCGATAGCTATAGCTTGGTGTTCATAAATCAAGGAAAGCTTAAACTTAAGAAGATCAAATAGAGAGGTGTATGCTTAGGAGCTCAAGGTTAAAGATGGCAATGGTGGTGCTTGCTTATTATATTTGAAAAAAAGATGGGTGTTTGGCTTGGTGAAACTCAAAACAAAGATAAGAGCTTTCTTTTGATCAATTCATTTTAAGGGAAATATGACCTTAATCATTACCCACCTCCTAAGCAACCAATAGAAAGGTTTCCTTTCAACTAAGGTAAGCTTATTTAATAATATTTTTACCTCTCCTTTATCCTTTCCAAATTAATCAATAGATGGCTATAAGTTATCTTCTCTGATCAAAAATCACGTGGAGGATGGCAAAGAACTAGGTGAGTCATCACCTAATCATTTCTCTTTTATTATTTCTTTAAACATATTCGAAACAGGGACCCATTTCAAAACGAGAGGAATCGTATCGAAACGTTCAAGCAAAAGTCCAAAAGTTAGTTAATACCGTTGGGAATGTATTGGAATGCCTATATACGTTTCGAAACTCCTTACCTAGGCTGTTTCGGTACAGGTTTGAGTGTATCGAAACGCCTGGCTCAAAAACACTAATTTGAGCATTCTTAAAGCAATCTTGACTAAGGACTTGGCTCAATTAAGGTCCTATAACGATATAATTTATAGCAAGGATTCGATTTTTCAATCATTTTAATAGCAATACTCTGATCATCGGAATCTAATTCCGACTAGACCGGTTTTCAGGGTGTTACAAAAAGTTTCCAGCGCATACACGAAACGTGCATTTGTAACGATTCAAACACATGTTGTGTTGTATGAGGATTTGGAAAACCTCCACCAAGTCCTTTACGTGCTGATCCATGCAAGAGTTTTACACTATCGTGTCATCCACAAAAACTTCAATCTCTATGTTGATTTGGTCTTTGAAAATTTTATTCACCAACCATTGGAAAATGGTCCCGATGTTCTTTAATATGAAAGGCATGACTCTGTAACAGGAGAGCTCGCCCTCGTGATGAAAGAGGTTTTCTCATGATCTTGCGGGTTCATCTGGATTTTGTTGTAGCCTAAGAATGAATCCATGAAACTCATACTTTTGTGCCCGATTGTGGAGTCTTCACCATAACAACATTAGGTAGCCACTCCGGGTACGCCACCTCCTGAATGAATTTGGTTGCTAGAAGCTTGTTCGTTTCTTGTCTCACTCCATGTATCTTATTGGTGACCAATCTTCGTTTCTTTTGTTTCACCGGTTTTGCGGAAGGCGTGATATTAACCGAGTGCATGTTGGAGTATGCTCAAAGACCAACTATAAGATGATTGTGAAAGACATGATTATTTTATCTTTTTTATTAATATAAAGTCATTATTATTATTTCAGTCTTATTCTGTGTATTTATAAATAAACATGATTATAATAAAGTCCTTAGAATAATATGGTTATTCTTGAATGTCCTTAGTCGAGTATTATTGCAGGCATGGACAACAATAATATATTAAGATTAATATGTAGTTGATTGATGACAAAGTGTTGTCATTGACATGGAGATGTCAAAACCAATACATAAGTATGTGTTATAGAATGACATACTGGACTGACCCGCTATAAGCATGTTTATTAGATTATTATGTGACAGTCACAACATTGCTCATAGTGATAATTATATGTATGATCCTCGGACTTGAGATCATCATATTTCAACATTGTGAGTGACATATTTTGATACAATCAAACATGTGTCGTGGCTGACTACACTATAAAGATTGATATTGGATATGTCACAATCTATGTGATGGGATATGGTTGATCAAGATAGGATTTGTCCCTCCTACATAATAGGTGTAATATCATAGGCCACTTGATTGAGACTAGAAATGCATGGTCATGCTTTAATAAATTGATATGAGATATCATAGTTATTCGTTTATAATAGTCTATGTTATGTGTTCAAAAGTACTATTTTTATTACCCTTTCTACTCATACTATTGTAAGACTTAAGCTCATTTTAGTTGCATTATTAGGCATTCAAGCATGTTTTCATGATTTCTTTCACAGTTATGCTTGATTTAATAATTTAGTTAAATTGTGGAAAAAGATATTGCGTATGTGTGTTTCGTGTGTGCAGGATTTAATTCCCGAAGAAATTGAAGACAAGAAGAGAAAAAAAGAAGTTGCCAATTTGGATAGGATTAATCCACTTAATTCGAGACAAATACTATAAGGAAGGATAAATCCTAGAAGAATTGGAGATTTAAAGGAGATTAAATTCTAAGAGATTTAGGAGGAGTTTTAATATAATAAAATAAAAGAGATCTATTTCATTTTTTACATTGCATTTAATTCCAACTTTACTTCCTCCTCAAGAAAGACTTTGACCTAGTCATCTCCTATAAATTCAAGCCCTTACCGTTAAAGAAAGGGGGGAGTTGAGATAGAGAGAGAATTCTAGAGAGAGAGAGAGAGCTCGACATCTTCATCTTCATCATTTGTTTTTCTTAGATTCATGTTAGGGAAATTTTATCTTGTTTATCTTTTATTCCCGACCATGAACTAAACTTTTCTTGGCTCAGGTTATTGTGTTTTTGTGGTTGTGAGAACGATTGGATTTTGTTTAGGTATTTGAGTTTGCAGTTTTAGTTCAAAGTTTGTTCATTCTTGGTTCTTAAATTTATTTGCGAGTGAATTGGGAGAGAATCTCGTGAATTCATCCATTTATCTAATATCAGGAGAGTTAGATTCAAGAAACGAATGAGCATGGTCTTTATTCAATCAAACGATGGTGAAGACTAATTCAACTTAGGTATAAGTTACGAATCTCAACGGCTAAAAGGAGCGCAAGATCGGTTGTTGTCCACCCTTGGTTCACGCAGTGATGTATTATCAAGGCGTGCACAATTAACTAGTGTTTTGAATTAGGGATAAGGAGAAACCATTGAAGAACGCTTCACCGAACCTTGAAGGCTATCGCCCAATTGCCCAGACAATCGCTTCATCAGTTGCCCAAGCAATCGCTAATCTAGTTGCCTAGGCAATCACTATACTAGTTGCCCAGGCAATCCGATTGTTACCAGTTGTCGAGGCAATTGAGTTTCTCTTGCACTCAATTTCCAAGATGGTCCATTCAATTATCATACCACGACTCATGATAACCTGACCTATTCTCTCTTATTTGATTACATCTTCTTTTTATTTTATTGCTATTTTATTTTACTTGTTAGTTAGAACTCCTACAATCACCAATTTGTGTTTTTATTTTACAGTGCGAGAAGTTAAATTCTTGAAGTAGCATCAATCTATGTGGAGACGATATCTTTCTATACTATAACTTGCGACGTGTACACTGCACCAATTGCGAAGCACTTAATATGCGCAATAAGTTTTTGGCGCCGTTGCTGAGGATTGACAATAACGACTTTGTTTTTATTTTCTTTAACTTTTATTTATTTTTACTTTTTATTGTTTAGTTTCCAAGGGGTTAACAAAATTTGGTTTTGCATTAGTGTATGACCAGGGCAAACCCGACAGCCTCAGAATATCCCTTTGATCCAAAAATTGAACGTACCTGCTAGAGACTCAGACAAAGACTGAGATCAGCAACGAAAGATCAATTCGGCAATAATAATGCCAACGACAATCAGGTTGTCGCGGCAGGAGGTGGAGCGATTCTGCCAGCTCAACTTGCTCAAGCAAGGAACCGAACCGTTCAAGACTATTTAGAGGGAGATCTCAACGGCCTAAACTCGGGAGTTGTCACACCTGAAATTGAAGCTGCCCACTTCGAATTTAAGCTAGTAATGTTCAATATGATCAATACAACCAGTCAATTTGGCGAATCAGCAATTGAAGATGCCAGAAAAATCTCAAAATTTTCTTGGATATTTGCAATTCATTCAAACTACAATGAGTCCATGAGGATTTTTTGAGGCTAAAATTATTTCCCTATTCACTTAGGGATAGGGCAAAATCGTAGTTGAATAGTATTCCATCTGGATCAATAGGATCTTGGACTGATTTATGTCGTGATTTCCTTGCTCGATTTAATCCTACAAATATGTCTGATAAGTTACGTAACAAAATTACTTCTTTTCGGTAGGCAGATGATGAATCCATGTACAAGGCTTGGGAGCGATGTAGAGAATTGTTACACAAATGTCCCTTACACGGATTCCCAGTATGGACACAAGTGACGATGTTTTACAATGCAGTAAACATGTCAACAAGGATGATGCTAGATGCCTCGGCAAATGGTAACTCCTAGACAAGCAACCAGAAGAAGCAATAGATATTTTGTAAAGGCTTTCTAAAAATGATTATCAGTTCACAACTACCAAAAGAGGAGGAGTCAGATGACATGCCACGATAAACGAGCTTGAGTCATCAGATACAATTCTCACGCAATTAACTACCTTAACCAATTTGGTTAAGAACATGCAACGACCAAGCAACACGCAAGAGGTCAAGGTAATAGGTTCCTTTTGTGATTTATGTAACGGTAACCATGATTCTTCGGAGTGTCCATAGAACACAGAGTCCAGTTTTTATATTGGAAACTACAACTGGAACAATAACGTGATGTCCAACACGAATAATCGAGCCTGGAGGAAGCATCCAAATTTCTCATGGAGTAATCCCAACAATGCCCTTAATCAGAACAATCAGAATGCACAAGCATCGAGATTCCAATAAAATTTGCCTCGGCAACCGATGTCGCAGCAATAGATGCCGCAGCAAAATCAACCCCATCTAGTTCTTTGGAAAACTCTCTTAATGATTTCATGTTAAAAATGAATCTTATACGGCTGAGAATAATAGTTTCATGAAAATGATTGACGCTTTTATTAACATGACTGATATGAGATTGTAGAATCAGGAGGCAGCCCTGAAGTCATTGGAGAATCAAGTTGGGCAGTTCACCCAATATCTGAATACAAGACCACAAGGAGGTTTACCAAGTGATACTGAGGTCCCAAGGGGAATTGACCATGAGCAGTGCAAAGCAATCACCACTCAGAGTGGTCGGCAATTTAAGGAAGCTCAAACCCATTTAACGGAGAAAACACAACCAAATGAGCAATCCTGTATCTAGGAGGAAGAATCCAGCAACCAAACCTCTAGAAAAACTAGTGAATCGGAAAGTGCTAAGGTAAGTCATGATGCCTCGACAACTACAAGTACAGATGCCTCGGCAACATCAACTGCTCATGCCGCGGCAAGACTTGATGCCTCGACAATTCCATCAATCAAGTTCCAAACCAATAAAAAGATTGAGGACATTCGACTTCCACCACATTTCCCACAGAGGTTGAAATGACAAAAGCAAGAGTATCAATTCAAGAAGTTTCTCGACATCTTAAAACAAGTTCATATCAACTTGTCGTTGGTTGAGGCAATTGAGCAAATGTCGAATTATGCTAAGTTCTTTAAAGGCATAGTCTCTAAGAGGACTGGGTTAGGAGAATTCTAAACGGTTGATGTGACAGAAGGATGCATGACAATGTTACATAACCGAATGCCACCCAAGCTTAAAGATCTCGGCAGTTTTATGATACCACGTGCAATCGGAAATCACTATGTTAGGAAGGCGTTATGCGATCTTGGAGCAAGCATAAACTTGATGCCCAAATCGGTTTTCCAGAAATTGTGAGTCGGGAAGGCAAGAACAACCACAGTTATGCTACAGTTAGCCGACAGATCTTATGTGCTCCAGCGGGAAAAATCGAAGATATACTGGTAAGAGTTGATAAATTTATTTTTCCTACTAACTTTATTGTTTTGGATTGTGAAGCAGATGAGCATGCACCCATTATTCTCAGGAGACCCTTCTTAGCAACGGGAAGAACCTTGATCAATGTCGAAAAGGGAGAACTCACAATGAGGGTGAATGACCCGAAAGTAAAACTTAACGTGTTCAACACCCTAAAACTTGCCGATGATCCTGAAGAATGTCAACTCATCTATGCCACGACAGAATTTTATTTTGACATGGAAGAGAGTTGTCTCGGACACTCAAAGTGCGCATGTCTCGGTAATTTTATTTTTGAACTAGAGGAGCATGAGGAATTTGAAGAACCGGTCGATGAAGAGCAAGACGAGGAAAATTGGATAGTAAGCCGACCAAGTACATACTTTGAACCATTGGATTACTTAGGTAAGGAATGTAAACTCGAAAAACCCTCAATTCAACAACCTCCTATTCTTGAGTTAAAACTATTGTCAGGGCAATTGAAATATGTTTATTTGGGAACCGAAAACACATTGCCCGTAATTATTTCTTCTAAGTTGCAGCCTGGACAGGAAAATAGGTTAATTGACATGCTAACGCTGCACAAAAAGGAAATAGGGTGGACAATTGCTTACTTGAAGGGAATTAGTCTGGCGGTATGTATGCACAAAATCCTTTTGACAGATGATCATAAACCAACGATTGAGGCAAAAAGAAGACTTAATCGTGTTATGAAGGAAGTTGTGAGGAAAGAAATCATCAAGTGGCTAGATGCCGATATCATTTATCCTATCTCCGACAGTACATGGGTAAGTCTGGTACAATGTGTACCGAAAATGGGAGGTATAACCTTGGTAAGTAATGAAAAAAATGAACTTATTCCAACCAGGACTGTGACCGGTTGGAAGGTTTGCATGGATTACCGTAAGTTGAATAAATCTACTAGGAAAGATCACTTTCCTTTACCCTTTATTGATCAAATGCTTGACCATCTTGCAGGTAAACCCTTTTATTATTTTCTTGATGGTTACTTAGGTTACAACCAAATTGCCATATCACCAAATGATCAGGAAAAGACCACCTTCACATGCCCATACGACACTTATGCCTTTCGAAGGATGACGTTCAAATTATGCAATGCCCCAACAACTTTCTAAAGATGCATGATGACATTTTTTCCGACATGGTTGAAGACTTCCTTGAGATCTTCATGGACGATTTCTCGGTGTTTGGGGATGATTTCGACAATTCCTCGGCAATTTGGAAAATGTGCTGACAAGATGTGAAGAATCTGATCTAGTGCTTAATTGGGAGAAGTGCCATTTTATGTTGAACGAAGGAATTGTGCTCGGCCATAAGATTTCATCTAAAGGCGTTGAAGTTGATAGAGCCAAGGTGGAAGTGATAAAAAAATTACCCCCACCAAATTCAGTCAAGGGAATTCGAAACTTCCTCGGACATGCAGGTTTTTACAGAAGGTTTATACATATTTTTTCTAAAATTACTAAACCCTTGTGTAGCTTGCTTGAACAGGACAAGACCTTCAATTTTAATGATTCTTGCACCCAATCATTCAAAACCCTAAAGGAAAAACTTGCCTCGGCACCTATAGTCGTTCCACCCGATTAGACTTTACCTTTCGAGATCATGTGTGATGCAAGTAATTTTTTAGTAGGAGCAGTTCTAGGCCAACGAACAGGTAACATTTTCCATGTGATATACTACGATAGTAAAACTCTTAATGGTGCCCAGTTAAATTACACCACTACGGAAAAAGAGTTACTAGTCGAGGTTTTTGCCTTTGAAAAATTTCTATCCTACTTGATTGAGAATAAGGTAATTGTTCATGCTGACCACTCGACAATTAAGTACCTTTTTACTAAGAAAGATGCCAAACCTCGTTTGATTCGTTGGATATTACTATTACAAGAGTTTGACATTGAAATTAAGGACAAGAAAGGGAAAGAGAATCAAGTTGGCAATCACTTGTCACACTTAAAACGCAACAGAGAGAAGGAAACGGAGATGGAGATATGCGATGCATTCCCAGATGAGCAGATGCTAGTTGCCTCGGCAACTCTAGTGTGCATGCCTCAGCAAGTCCTGATGCCTCAGCAACTCAAATAGCGCATGCCTCGGCAATTCCAATTGCGTATGCCTCGGCAAGTTCCGATGCCTCGGTAATACCATGCTATGTAGATTTAGTTAATTTTCTAGTTAGTGGTATTTTACCTTATGGCCTTACTCAACAAGGAAAGAAGCGGTTCCAGCATGATGCTAAGCATTATTATTGGGACGAGCCTCTTTTGTTTAAACAATGTGCAGATCAGGTTATACGACGATGTGTTCCCAAGGATTAACATCAAAACGTGCTCAGACAATGCCATGATTCACCATACGAAGGCCATTTTGGAGGCACTCGCACCGCGACCAAAGTTTTACAATCTGGTTTGTATTGGCCCACACTCTACAAGGATGCCCAAGAATTTTACAAACAATGTGATCGTTTTCAATGAATATGGAATATCTCTAGGCGACACGAGATGCCACTACAGAACATCCATGAAGTGGATCTATTCGATGTTTGGGGATTGATTTCACGGGGCCTTTCCGTTCTTCATGTGGAAACCTCTACATTTTACTTGCCGTCGACTCTGTTTCTAAATGGGTCAAAGCAATTGCAACTCCCAAGAACGACTCAAAAGCCGTGCAAAAATGTTTACATAAAAATATATTCACACGGTTCAGAACGTCGAGTGCAATCATCAGTGATGAAGGAAAGCACTTTGACAACAAACTCATTTCCAAGATGTTGCAACGCTTTGGCGTGACACACAAAGTTGGCACAACATATCACCCACAAACAAACGGGCAAGCTGAAATTTCCTATCGGGAATTAAAGGGTATTCTCGAAAAAATGGTAGATCCCTCTAGAAAGGATTGGTCATTGAGACTCGATGATGCACTTTGGGCATACCGCACTACATTCAAAACACATTTAGGATTTAGTAGTTTTCTTTGTTTTCCCACATCAAGACTCACAACCACCATGCCAAGGAAATCCCCTGCACCGACCACTGCCTAGGCAACAACAATTGCTTCGGCAACTACAGATGCCCAGGCAAGTGAACCTGCCTCGGCAAACATGGATCAAATTGAAGAGATGTTTGCCCTTGAAACACCGATGCCTTCATGCGGTACCAACCACTCGCATCCAACCACCGTGAACCGGGCAAAGAATCAAGCAAACGATCCGAAGGAAATTAATCATACAAGGTGACAAACCTTTCCATCTAACTCATTTGCATTTTATTTTTTATTTTAGTACTTGCATGCATTGAGAACAATGCTTCTCTCGAGCTTGGGGGTGCTTTTTTCAGTTAATTTCATGGTTAGTTGCATTCAACTTTAGTGATAGCATATAAGATGCATATGTTACATGACATGCCTTTAATTGCTTAAGACTTGTTGAATATTCAATGATGAATTTATGTCACTGCACTTAATTGAAAGAACCTTTAATTTTAGGATTGCATGAAAAGAACTTAGAATTTTACTATGATGCTGAATTTTTTTTACACAGTTGTGGCTTGTTGATTGAAAGAGACTTAGTGAACTTAGGTTGCTTAAAATTTGGGTAAATTAAAATTAAAAAAATTAAAAGTTAATTTCTTGCTAAAGGTTCCCGAAACCGGCTCTAGTAGTTAATGCACATTAAAGAATCGCTAGAGGTGCCCGAAATTGGCTCTAGTGAAAATAAAAATTAATACCCCGGTAATTAAATTGAAAAAAGCCTGCTGTTCACTTAGAATCTTGAAAATCGACTTGTACACAACTACACACACACATTAACACGAGCATTATAGTTTGATTCCGAGTAATTTTTGTGCTATCTGAAAAATTCAAAAGGTGATCATACTTTATGCCACGATTCTGAGGATTTAATTCAAGTTTAAAGCATGTCTTTGATGATTAAAGTCTTGGCAGGTAATTGATAGTTTGCATCGCTTGAAGACAAGCAATAGTTCGAGTTTGGGGGTGTGTTAAGTGTTCAAAAGTACTATTTTTATTACCTTTTTTACTCATATTATTGTCAGAATTAAGCTCATTTTAGTTGCATTATTAGACATTCATGCATGTTTTCATGATTTCTTTCACCGTTATGCTTGATTTCATAATTTAGTTAAATTGTGGAAAAAGATGCTGCGTATGTGTGTTTTGTGTGTGCAGGATTTAATTCCCGAAGAAATTGAAGACAAGAAGAGAAAGAAGAATTTGTCGATTTGGATAAGATTAATCCACTTAATTTGAGACAAATACTAGAAGGAAGGATAAATCCTAGAAGAATTGGAGATTTAAAGGAGATTAAATTCTAAGAGATTTAGGATGAGTTTTAGGATGAATAATAATATAATAAAATATAGGGTTAACTACTGGAATGATCACTTATATTTTCTTCCAGTACAGAGTTGGTCATCGATTTTAAAAAACGACCAATAAGGTCACTTACATTTTCGAGGTGTAAACTTTTGGTCACTCAGCCGTTTGTTGTTGTTAAACATTAACGTGAGGCTGATTTAACACAATAAAAAAGGATAAATTACCTAAATAGTCCCTAAACTATTTCGTCAATCCTATTTTGGCCACCAAAATAAAAATAATTTGTATAATTACACAATTAATCTTCCATATTTACATTTTTTATTTCTTCTCCCATCTACCATCTTCCATTCTTCTTCATCTAACCCTATCCTTAATTTTCTACTCTTTTAATCCACAATTCACACATCAAAGTTGGATTTACTTTTCTTTTCACTGTTTAAACAAATAAGAAAGTTTAATTTTTTAATCGAATATTTTAACATAGAGTCAAGACGAATAATTCGATTTTTAATGATTGTTTGGTTGGACAGAAAACTAAAAGGAAAGAAAAGAGAGAGGGAGGGACTTTTCTTCACCAAGCACGAAATATTTTCGGCCCAATTTTGAACGGAAGACCAAACAGAAAAGAGAGGACAATCTAATTTTATTATAAAAGTACAAGACTACCCCTAATAAATTTTAAAATTACATCTCCTACCGTTTAAAATCACATCTCATATTCTGAAATCAAAAGCTTTTCTTATGTACTTCAAAAAATCTATCAAAAAAAATTCAAATTCAAAAACCAAATCCCTAATTTATGATAAATCAAACCCCTACCATTGTATTATCCTTTACCCAAAAAACTTTCGAATCCTCGCTCGTCGTAGCCTTTGAAGAAGAAGCTAAAACCAATGATTTTGAGCTGCAAAAGGTGATCGATTTCGAAGCCTTTTCAACATGAGAGCTACGATGAAGACCTAATCATCCGAGACATGGTTTTCACCTTTTTTTATCCTTTTCAATTGTTTTTTTATTGAAATATTGAAATGAGTTTTTGCATTTTGGTAAAATTTTAGTGAAAGATGAAGCGTACGAAGACATAATTTAATTTCTTTAGAAGTCAGTAATTCCGATCTTTAGATTTTACGTTGTTTGATGGCTATTTTACTTTTAAAAGGATTTACATTGTTGTATTTATTGAACCATCTGGATCTTATTGGAATATTTAACTCACTTTTAATTAAAATCTTATAGTCTTGGATACTAATTTTTCACTTTTTTTGCATAAAGTTGCAAACATTTTGTTAATACGTTATTATGAAAGATTATGGCTACAGATTGAATTTAGAGAAGTATATAATTAATGACTATACTAATCCGATTGCTTATTTCTGTCTGTTTGTGATGATTATGCAAGTTCTTATGAGCTGTGCAAAATGGGTAATCTAAAATGCTACTCGTGTGTGCTGAGTTTATGTGTAATTGTTGGATACATGCATGTTTGGACACTGCTACCCTTGTGTATGATTGCTGGATACGGTACTGTTATAGTAGAGTATAGTTGTTAGATACATGTATTTTTCTGATCAGGGGTGTACAAAACTTGACTTTTTGTTAAAATATTCGATTCAAAAATTAATTTTTTATTTGGTTAAACGGTGAAAAGAAAGGTAAATTCAACTTTGATGTGTGAATTGAGGATTAATATAGTAGAAAATTAGGGATAGGGTTAGATGAAGAAGAATGAAAGATGGTAGATGGGAGAAGAAATAAAAAAATGTGAATATAGAAGATTAAATGTGTAATTATACAAATTATTTTTATTTTGGTGGCCAAAATAGGATTGAAGTAATAGTTTTGGGACTATTTAAGTAATTTATCCTTCTTTTTATTGTGTTAAATCAGCCTCCCGTTAATGTTTAACGGCAACAAACGGCTGAGTGACCAAAAGTTTACACCCCGAAAACGCAAATGACCTTACTGATAATTTTTTAAAACCGATGACCAACTCTGTACTGGAGGAAAACATAAGTGATCATTCCAGTAGTTATCCTTAAAATAAAAGAGATCTATTTCTTTTATTACATTGTATTTAATTCCAACTTTAATTCCTCTTCAAGAAAGACTTTGACCTAGACATCTCCTATAATTCAAGCCCTTGCCGTCAAAGAAGGGGGAGAGGTGCGATAGAGAATTCTAGAGAGAGAGAGAGAGAGAGCTCGACATCTTCATCTTCATCCTTTGTTTTTCTTAGATTACTGTTAGAAAAAATTTATCTTGTTTATCTTTTATTCCCGACCATGAACTAAACTTTTCTTGGCTCGGGTTATTGTGTTTTTGTGGTTGTGAGAACGATTGGATTTTGTTTAGGTATTTGATTTTGCAATTTTAATTCAAGGTTTGTTCATTCTTGGTTCTTAAATTTATTTGCGAGTGAATTGGGAGAGAATCTCGTGAATTCATCCATTTATCTAATATCGGGAGAGTTAGATTCAAGAAACAAATGATAATGGTCTTTATTCAATCATACGATGGTGAAGACTAATTTGACTTAGGGATAAGTTACGAATTTCAACGGCTAAAAGGAGTGCAAGATCGGTTGTTGTCCACCCTTGGTTCACGCAGAAATGTATTATCAAGGCATGTACAATTAACTAGTGTTTCGAATTAGGGATAAGGAAAAACCATTGAAGAACGTTTCGCCGAACCTTGAAGGTTGTCGCCCAATTGCCCAGGCAATCGTTATTCTAGTTGCATGGGCAATCACTATACTAGTTGCTCAGGCAATCTCTAACAATTAGAGAAATAAAATATTATCCGTTTCATTCGGGTGGACTGCGTAGAGGTCGAAACGCTGTTGTGATGACTTGGATTCAATATCGTGCTGGAAGAATTGAATTCTCCTACATCCTTGCGATTTTTCACATTTATTCAAGGTAACATATCATCCATTTTCACCTTGAATTCGTTCCTCGTACATGGATAACTGGTGGAATACGCCGAATTATTTTTCTACTACGCCATGGGATTTACCGACCGTGCATATCAATTCCACGTATGTCTCCAACGGACCATGCAAATATTTCTGAATTCACTCTCAAAACTCTTATCAAGGAGCGTCTTTCTAGCTTAGGAAGTGTGGCAGCAATGTGCGTTACCTTTTCTTTATCTCCCCCAAAGAGGGGAAAAATTTTTGTTTGCTCAACGAACCCTGCTTTCCTCAAGTTCATGTCTCCAGTAACATCGAGACTCTCCAAGCCATGTTGCATTCACTCTAATATATTAATTTGTACCTGTTCATAGGGTTGGGTAGAGGGTATGGCGTAAGTGCATTGGGAAATCTGTAATAACCACAAATGACATTTCCCAACTACGTGTTGATTTGCTTTCATATACCCTTCTCCGCATGGGTAAAAGTGATGTCTGAAACGTAGATCAATTTAGGGACCTTGGCAAGTACGAATTCTGGTTGAAGTACTTGTCAACCATTCTTGTCTACTTTGGTGGAAGATGAAAGTTGGTTGTTGGCCACGTATCTCTTTCGATGCGGGTAGAGGTTCCTTTATATATAGGTAATAACCTTTTGTGTTTAGGGTTTTTTGGCAGTTTTAAGGTATCCTCTTGCTTTCTGCATAGGCTTTCTTCCGTGCTTTGCTCCTAGGGTTTGAATCACGTCTTCTCATTAGATCCTGGACTCCATCAGTCTAAGCCTCTTCTATTGTATCATTCTTAGCTTCCTTCTCTCGCATTCAGCTCTCGAAATAATCTGCATAACACAACCAAGACACATTTTCCTCAAAAGTGTCCAAAATACACAAATATGATCGTAATATACTTAAGATCGAGTTCAACAGAATTATGCAATTAAAATGCATGAAACTAATCCTAAATGAACCAAAGTACAAGCAATTCTTCTGAGTTTAGGGGTACAAAATATAGCTCTTTTAGAGCACTAACAACCGTCAATATGCTTCAAAAGATTCCACCGCCATTGTTTTCGTCATCATCACTAGAAAACACTGCCAAGATAGTAGGCTTACAAAACCAACAGACCATCGAAATTAACTTGAACGATGCCAACCACTTCATGGGTTTGAGCACGGGTCTTTGTGACCCAAGTAGAGGTAAGGCTAAGATCGAATTGGATATGCATTCTTCTGGATTCAACACAAGTGAGGCAGGTCCCAATGACCCGGACCGAAGCT